>JAVQJF010060438.1:0-20305 GCA_036023855.1 Gadopsis marmoratus
CTTGAAATCTTAAAAGTCTCACCCCATTGCACTCAGATCACCTGGTTAAATAAAGTTCGCCACACACACACCTACACACACACCTACACACACACACACGTACACACAATCACTTACTCGTGGACATTAACACACGTGTGCCAGCATTAATGCACAGACATCCTTAATAATCTCATACACACATTTGCAGGTCCTGTGTGGAGCTTCACTGGATTACAGCCTCCAACTTCAGACCAATCTACACTTTGCAACAAGCCGAGTTTATTTGCTCCAAACCAGTTGATGGTTTTTGTGACATTTCCAAAGTTTTCTTTGGAAGCTTTTCTTCAGGCTTGGATGCTCCAGACATTTTGAAGCACGATCAATTCATTCCAATGGAACCGGCGCGATTGGCTGACAGCAGTTAGCGCCAGGTTGCTCAGTACAGCCACACTGAAGGCGGTGAGAAGCCCGCTGACATAGAGAGGAGGATTCTGTTTGTGATTGGGTGTTGATGTATCTCAAAAATAATTTTTTGCTGATTTACTGCATTGTAATTACACAGCTTGTCCACTATGTCAAATTGGATTCAATGCATGGTGCACTTCCTGTGGTACATTTTAATGGGAGCTGTAGTTTTTTGTATGTTCACAAAGAATCATCATCATACCATCATCTCGTTTTGCTGCTCTTCTCTTTTTAACTATCCCTCAGTGCATTTGTTATACAGCCTTGGCCAGAGTACGACTCTAATTACTGTCTGAGTGCTGATCAGTGTCTAAGCAACTTTTATATATGAAACGTAAACCAATGAAAAAGAAGCGTAATGCATTCACTTGCATTCAAAAATGTTTGCCCTGTTTTTCTGAATTAAGGAGATTATTATATCAGAATCATGAGAAAGGTTTTCATCGAGAAAATTCATTAATGAGATACCTCAAAATCCCAAGAGAAGCGCTCATTTACTTGAGAGCTCGATTTCATGGAAGTCCCATCTGTTTTGAACTGTATTGACCCCGTGCGTGAAATCGTATCGCACTGTTGCAGGGTCAGGCTGATTCACAGGTTCTGCATGCAGCTGAGAGATTCTCTTGGGATATTTTGGTATCTTGTTAATTCAGAAAAACAAGAGCAGACTCGTTTTTTCATCATCTCATTCAGAAAACACAGGGAAAACATTTGCCATGGTTTCAGTAGCGGCTGATGTATTTTATTGGACAAAAATACAACTTCTATGGCACAATGGTTACAGATTTTGATGTAATTAAAGAAAAGATTTTGAGTCAGCGGCAGTTGGAGCAGAAGACTACAAGTTTGAAGATGAAAATAATCTGGGTGTGTGCAGTTAGATAGAAGCTCAGCACACCTCTGTAGCCACTCCCCATCTCTGCTGTAGGGGAGCAGCCGACCGAACAGTCTGTGACTGAATTGCATTGTGGGTAATGTAGGCGACATAACAAAAAAATAGATTTCTTTTTACCATTTTCTGGACTGTGCGTTGCCCCCCCCCCACTTCCTGCTGTGCCGAGTCTCCTTGCGGAGTGATAAGATTCAGACCCTAGGCACCGAATATCACCGATACACAAACTCTGCGCTCACATGATAATGTGTTTGCCAAATTCTGCAGTGCTATACAACGTACAGACATTCATTCGTACATTCATTATCCATACTGCTTATCCCGAAGGGTCGCAGGGGGGGGCTGGAGCCTATCCCAGCTAACATTTGGGCGAGAGGCAGGGAAACACCCTGGACTGGTCGCCAGTCAATCGCAGGGCTCTAAGCTTGATATTTACATGAAATTATATTTACAAGCAAAACTGCTTTGAAATGTATTACTGTATATGGCACTGCCTTGCTTTTCTCACTGCTTGTAAAGACATTATAAAGGAACTGACCTCTATTTAAAAAAGTTAACCCTTGGAGATTTAACACTGGGCTTTGTGTCCATCAGGCACTTAATGCAAATCAATACAACACGGCGTGTGAGTCAGCAATCGAGAGCACCAGGATCAGTGGGGGGGGGGTTGCATTCACAGATTTGCTTTTTGGGGAGATTGTGTGTGAGTGTGTGTGTGTCAGGGTTTAACCTTCAGGTGTTTTTGTCCTCTACATAATGCAATCTGTCTGGCTGTACAATCTGAAATCACAGACGCCACTGATGTCACTCTGACAAAGCTTAGAGGAAAGGGGCATTTTACCGTCTTCTGACATTTCCAAAAATTTTACTGATAAGCCTAATGGGGTGCTAAAGATGGTAAATGTCCTATCTGTGAAAGGTTGTGAATCCAAGTTGCAAAATGTACTAAATCTAATAATGCAATATTTTTGGTGGAACTTCAAGGGATGATGCAATTTGGATCTTTATTCATGCACTACCCTGATTGGCTTGGTGAGGATATTGCATCTATGGGTCAAAATGTCATACACCAAATGAAGAATGGAAACAGGAGGAAAAAACTAGCATGGCTCTGTTCAACAGTAACAAAAGCCCCCTACCAGCACCTCTAAAGCCTGCTAATTAACCCGTCATATGTTGTTTGCTTAATATGTACAAAAGATGTAATGTATAAACGAGAAATTGCCATTTTACAAGGGGCTATGTGATGGACTGTAGCTAGCTTCTCCTCTAACTTTCAACAAGTCAGTGAATAAGCAATAACCGAAATGTCAAATGATGAGCTTGGACACATTATGTGTGTGGTTGTTGATTGTTTCAAAGGATTTCTGAATCATTCACTGACAGAGGACATGATTGCTTTTAGTAATGGGCCATGGTGGAGAACCTATATGAGTCTGCATATAGAGTCAGGCAAAGAAACCCCTGCTGGCACATCCTGTTTCTGCTAAGTGTGGCCTTTTAAAGACAGGCAAACCTCCATTTATGCCTAAACGTCAGTTCAATTGATGGTTAAAATGGAACAAAAAGATGCCTTTATTAGATGGATCTCAGAGGAAAACCATGGTAATCTTTTTCCATGAGGGTTTCAATCACTCACAAACACACTGGAACAACAGCGCGGTCTGCGGCATGGAAAAATGTGACCGGTGAAAATAATCAATTTTCGTGACTCCAGTCTTCCAATAATGTTTTGTTTGTTTAATGTTCTGGATATATGCCATGGTAAAATAACAAACGTGATTATATGGAATGACCCATGTAATATCCCAACCTGTGTTTGAGATCTGCTGCTCTCTAAATATTTGCTATAAGTCTGGTTACCTCATAAGCAATGATTAATTACATTAAGCACATTAATAATCAGCTTTACTGTATTATGCTCCTCACTGGCCGCTGATCTTTCACTACAACCACCCCACAACTACAGTTACACACATTAGTACAACCTGGCATCTCTTCCAAATTATAACCACAGAACCACAAACAATCAATCGCAGAAGCTCACTTATTAGCCTAATGTTTTTTCCGAACGGTTTACGGTTTTACTTTGTTTACATTATGAGTGTTTCAAACGCGTCTTGGCCATGTGGAGGTTCTTTCTTCAGCTGGCGCTACCTGTCAGGGCTCACGTTGCTGAGTGTGACTGAGTACGGACACTTTCTCACAAACGCTAGCACGTGTCGCTGACAAATCTGGCCTTTCTGAGTGCTGCCCGTGTGGAGGGAAGCTGTCAGACATCAGCACTGATCCAGCTACAGAAACTGAATTCGCCACTTTAGTTTCCAGTCAAGGGCTGGGGCACTTTTGGGGCACTTTTATGGCTCCTGTAACTTTGAGCACCGAGCAGTGTGCTTGAAGAATTGGATGACAGCTGTGTGCTGCAACAGTTTAGCTCCAAAGTGGAAATAGCTGGTGTGAACAACGCAGCTTGAGGACGACAACAACACACAACCAGTCAGCTGGAACGAGAGAAGCAAAGGGGGAAAAAAACAACCCAAGGCCTGAAACACCAACGTCTGTTGACCCTCCTGACATTATGGGCTTACTTTTAGCATGTGTACGTGTGTTTTGTCTTTAAAGTCTGTTTTTGTAGAAAATGTTTGTCTTTTTACTGTTTTGCCTGAGGAAATACTAGTAACAGTAAAGTCGGGGATTGGGAGCTGCTGGGAAAACAAGTTTTGTATTGTCTTTGGGGTAATGTCTTTTCATTCAGAGGAGGGTGCTGATATATCATCCTGCAAAACCTTCAAATTAAGAACTCTAATAAGATTTACCCATCACCTTTCCAGCTGTTTGTGCAAATCCAAGCATTTGTGGGTTTTAGCAGCCAGATGAAATAGATTTTGTTTGTGTCAAACCTCCTGCACTGTGGTCGGACCCAGACTCTCACCGAATTAACCATAAACGTCCAGTTCCTGACCCACCTGAATGAGTACACCAGAATAAACACACCTCAAAATGGTGTTTTTGTTATCTCTGTTTTGCTCCAGCTGGCTCTCTGCCAACAAAGAAACAGCAAGAAGGATGCGACAGTTAAAAACCTCCATCCATTTGCAGTAGGGGCAATATTTCCAGGACAATGAGAACAATGACGGAAAAGACTGTTTCAAAATGCCTCATATGCATAATGACACAATGAGCACATCAGCGATATAATATTAAACGTTCAAATCGGACCTACCCTCACGGGGTGCTGCCGGATCCCACGCAGACCACATCTGGACAGAGAAAAAGGGGGTCCAGCAGACGATATAAGCCACGACGATCACAAAGGTCATTTTCACGGTGGTGATCTTCGCCTTGGAGATGAGCTTCACGCTGCTCACGCGGGCCAGCGTGGTGCCTTTGGAGGTTTTGGGCGTCAGGGTTATACACTGCTCCCGCCTGGTCTTCAGCTTAAAGTTCTGCCATATTTTGAAACTTATCAGCCCGTAGCAGATGCTCAGTATCGCCACCGGGACGATGTATATGGTGAGGCTGATCCAGGTGATGTAAGCTTTGGCGCCCCACGGCTTCACGAAGTCGCCCCAGCAGTCGTAGACCCCCGAGCCGGCCGAGCCCACCTCTCTCAGGGAGAAGATGAACATCTGGGGGACGCTGAAGAGCAGGCTCAGCGCCCAGGAGCAGACGACATAGAAGCGGTCCTTCCTCCTGTGCAAAGAACGCAGAGGCTGACAAATGGCCAAACACCTGTCTACGGACATCAGCACTAACATGTAGGTGGAGGCGAACATCCCAACGACCTGCAGGTACTTCACCAACCTGCACACGACGTCCGGCCCGTAGAAGCGGAATGTGATGTCCCAGATGAGTTGAGGGAGAACTTGGAATATCGCCACGACGAGGTCGGCGATGCTCAGGTGCTTCATGAAGTAGTACATGCGGGACTGGCTGTGCTTGGTGGTGTGGATGGCCAGCAGGACGCACAGGTTCCCCGCCAGCGCCAGCAGCAGCACCAGGGCGAGCACGGTCACCTCCACCTTCGCCACCTCTTCGTTCCGCTTCAGAGGGTTGGTCTCGTTCAGCCGCCCGGTCCCGTTCGCGAGGCTCGAGTTCCGCCAGGGTTCGCTAAATTGCCAAAAGTCACTTTCGTTGGAAAAACTTTCCATTGCCGCAGTCTGGTTGTCTCCCCAGGTGCGTCAGGGCGGCGCGGTCATGCAGCGGCTGAAGCAGCCACCTGGAGGGGCAGGAGGAAGGTGCGAGGAGGCTCAGAACACGTGTCTGGGCTGGTGGACCCTCGATCGCCCATGCTTTCTAGAAACACCGAAGACGTGTCAGAGGAGAAGGGCAAATACTTCCCACTTACGGTATTTAAATAATGTGAAGAGAAAAGGGGGCGCCAGCAGGAAAGTAAACTTAAGGTGCATCAATCTGCAGTCTGGACCTACAGAACAGCAAAGGCTAAAATCCGTGAAAAGTACGCCTCACTGGTTAAAGGTTATTCTCCAACATCATAGTCTGACTAAATCCAAAGAATTGGCAGGTTTGTGGTGGAGCAAAAAAAAATTTAATTTAAAGATCAAAATTAAAGTCTGGAAATTAAAATATCACGACAAAAAAAAAGAAAGCAATGGTGCAGAAACTGAAAGCTCCATCATCATCTCTGGTGAGAAGCGGAATGACCGGCACTACGACGCAACAGCCCGTTATATCTGTCCCCGTTTCTGTAATAACAGTCGTACCCATCACCACCACAAGGTGGCGGTGTGCGTCACTCAGCACCCTCCCTGTCCTGCTCTTCAGGGCATGAGCCCCCCAGGTCTGCTCTGAGTCAGTGATCTTATTTTTATTACAAAGCCCATGTGAGAAGCTGTTTGCTCACTTATTGTGAGCAAATGAGAATAAGACATTTTGCTGGAGACTTAAACTTCAGCTTGGTTTGAACTTTGGTGGTTGATGAGCGAACGATTATTTAATGAACAAATGCTCATCCATAATCTGCCAAACCACTGAGAGGCTGCGTGCTTGAAAAACACAGGCAAGGATAGTTTCTCGTTAATAGCATGGTTAATTTTATAACCCAAAAAGAACACAAAAACTATATATAAAAGATAAGATATAAATATATAAGAGGAGAGCTCAAATAAAATTTTTTATAAAGCATGATTTAAAGAAAATGGACCCACATTGTGACATCGTCAAGGCAACGCCCTCTGATCTACTGATTATGAATGGGAGGATGAGTTTGCTGGCAGCTATGATATTTCAGCCATAAGCCTTTTCAACACAGGTGCTAAGACAGGAGAAAGCTCCGCACACGTTTGCAGAAAATCACAGTAGGTGCTGTCAGCATGTGCTTTTAATTTTCCATATCAAAAGGCCTGTTAGACTGGATTCATGACCCGGACAGGAGTCACATTTACTTTATTGACAGAAGAGAGAAAGCCTCTCCGTGTTATTATTCTGTTTATACATTTTATTGTACAGACGGTCACAAGGTTATTTAGTGACAATGATTTCCAGTTACCCTCATACACATGGGGAAAAGCCCCAAACATATACAGCTGAATTTGTACGGGCAATGTTGTGTGATGCTTATGTTAATGCCCACATGCTACATTCCAGTGATTCTTCCTTCCTTGTGATTTATTCAACATAGTTACACCAATGCAAACAAACTTACAAGTACTGAAAAGTGGGATTTGTCTGCTACTGTGCCCTTTAAATTTCCAGCAACACACAGCTGCAAACCCTGTGGGAAAAGGCCTCTGGTCCTATCTAGGCCAGAAAGATGTTCCCCCTTTTTTGTGGCGTTGGGTTTTGGAAAATGGCAGATTCACAGGAATTTCAAAGCAGTTGCAAGAAGGCTGAAGTTGATTTAGCACTGAGTGGAAATTCAGAGGACAGGGGGAAAAGAAGAAGAACGGCACATTAAATTTAATGACGTGATTCGTGAATTTGGAATGGAAACATTTAAAGGCCTCACTAGCTACATTTTCTGTGAACCACACGAAATGATGCAGTAGGCCCTATGTGAGCGATGGAACTGGATATCGTCTGAAAACAACAATGACAACAAAATTGTAAGTGCAATTGTCCCAATGTAGCAAGGCCAGTGCTGAGAATGGAAACGTTTGGTAGAGCTGGAACATTGCTACTGCTCAGCAGGAAGTGATTAGTGAGTTGATGAGTGCTCATCATTTCATGGAAGTGGTAGATGTGGAATAATTCCACGTTTTTATGAAAAAGACAAGAGCCAGTCAGTGCTGCAACGCTTTAAGGGGGTTTCGCCAGAAAAGGCTTGCTGAGACTTTTTGATTACAGAGAAAGACTAAAGTCAAGTCATCATAGTGTCAGGAGTTTAGTGTCAGCGTGCACGACGTTAGGGTTAAAGTTAGTTGCAGTCTGTTGATGCTCAACTTCCTGTCTATTGACCCAAATGTGACAGAAAAGCATTTTGCTGAAGTTTAACAGTAAGAGGGTTAGGGATGGGGTTGTTGTTATGAATGAGAGGTGTCCCGTTTCAGGAGCTGGATCCTCCATATTCTGCATTTCTAGACTACATTTGTCATAACAAGTATGCAGCGGAGTAATACAACCAGTGTAAAATCCCCAAATCCACAGTGTGCTGCTAAATTGTTTAATGGATCATTCAGGTGTTCTTCATCAACTGATTATGCCCAGAAATATCAGGCGACTGTGCCACATTTACCAGGTATTCAGGCGGTCAGGCACTGGTAAATACGTACTGTAACAAACTACACTATGAAGAAGCCATTGCAAGATGTGAATAATAGAGGCAATACATAACCATTTGTTACTGTTGACAACCTGGGTGTGTTGTTAATCAGGGACCTTACAGAAGAATATAATAGTATTTATTATCACAATTTACTAATTTTATATTACGTTATTATGTTAAAGGGCACAATTTGTACTGTAAACCTAAACTGATGCTAGTTTACCACCGGCATCTACCAATCTGTCTGCTGTTGAGGACAAAAGATCCAGCTTCTAAAATTGGAGATTAGCTTTAATTTTAATTTGACAGATTTAATAATGAGGTCAGGAAACAGGCTGCATAGTCCAAATGAAGCGCTGCTGATGCATGTGACTGCGAGTGAGGCATTGTAAATTCAGGTGAACAGGTAGACAGCATGAGGTCTGGCTTGAAGTCTCTGCCGATGGATTAAAAGGATAGAACGCTGTGACAGCATAAGACTAGAAGACCTGAATGCTAAAGCAGAAAGAAGCATGGAGGAGAGCTTCCTCTTGCCACGAAGACAGCAAAATTAAGATGACATGGCTTGAGAGAAGGCCAGACTCTTCGCTGTGAGCATAAGCTGTCATGGAGAAAGGGAGATTGCAGATGGAAAAAAGTTATGTTCCAGGATTCCCTGATATTAATGACGTTGCCTAAAAACAATCTTCAAAACAACATTTAAAGAGATTCATTTGACATCGGTCCCAGTACAGAGTGATGGAGGCGAAGATTTAGTATGCACACATGAAGTGGTCAAAATGACTCAACAATTTAGGTGCATACCCGAGTCTATGGTACACTGTATTGTTATATTATAATGTGCATTATACTTATTATTCATACTTATACCTATAATACTTATATGGAGATAACAGATAATGGCTGTCAAAGTTTTGTTACTTGACCTTTGCACAAATATCCACATAATTCACTTATATAGGCATTGTAATATACATATTGTATATAGTTATTTTTAATTTCACCTCTTGAATTTATTATTTCTTTTTATTTATTTATTTCATTCAAATAGTTCTTTATCCATATTCTAACCTCTTAGATCAACAGTCTTATCTCTTATCTCAACATACAAAAGACATGATGGACGACCTCCTCTTGGCGACTAAAATCTACATGGCATACGTCCCAGTTTTAGAAAGGGAAGGTTATTGTGAGCTGACAGATGTTTAATGCCCCATCATACAGCTAATATGGCACTGTATACAGTAAACACTGGCAAAGGTCATGTTTCAAACGCCGATAGCTTTGCTGCGTTCTGTTGGTGATCACATCCAGCATTATAGAAATAAATTCACATTTTCCCTTACTGCTCCAGCCATGGAAACGGATTCCAGTTGCTCAGCAGTTCTCTGTAGCGTTCCCACAGATATTGGGCTTTGAGTTGACAGATCTAATTAGAGACACGGTTCAGGCCCAAGCCCCTGATGAAGTAAGACACAAAGGATCTGCACGCTAATACTTTTGGCCCCTGCTGCTTATATAATCACTCAGTACATGTGGTTATCAGCCTACCATGTCCCTCTGTGTGATCTTGAAGCATGAGGTGCGTGAGTGGACCAACACACAGTAGGGTGCAGAGGGATGCTGTCACTCCTGAGCGCCTAGAGGGTGCATGATGTGTTCCACATGTTAACATCACTTAAAGCACTAGCCGTTAGCTGCCAAAGCAATAACAGGATAAGGCCTCCTGTGTGCCTGGAAAAGGAGCTTATATTTGGGTTTGCCCACTCAGATGGGCATTTACAGGAAGTGGCAGTGGATCTTGAATGGACATACAGCGAACAACTCAACGAAGCCCCCTTAACTAATGCCCATTTTATGTTTGTGGGAAACACATGTCGGTGTAGCCACCTATAAATCATATCCGGTCTGTTTGCTGAAATAACTGATAATAAATCGATGACTCATGCCACAAAGGGGTGAAGATTGGAAACTTGGTGGAACATAGTGATTAGAGATATGTTGTTGTGAATCACTTTTTATTACAAACGGTGGTGGTGTGTCAGATGAATGTAATTGGGTTTTCCACATTCACAGTGCCTTACTTTGCAAAAGCAAGGAGGACATTAGGCGTATGCTACATTGTGACCAGTGAACTATATTCCTCTTCCTGTTGCTTTTATTGGTGTAATAAATCAGGGAACACAACATGCTGTGCTGATTGCTGTAGCTGTCGTAGAAAGTGTATTGTAAATTTGACCTCTAATGTATTATAGCGCGTGCCTAAATATATCTGGCTATCACTGGCCATGCTAGCAGCATTAGTTGGAGCACTACTTTGGTCCTGACTGAAATATCGCAACAATTACTGGATGGATTGACATGAGATTTTGTATAAATATTTGAGGTTCCCAGGTGACGTGTCCTACTGACTTTGGTGAGCTCCTCACTTTTCCTTTAGTGCCACCGGCAGAGGTTTACACGACACTTTTGGCTTTAAGTGTAATGTCTTGACAACTATTGGATGGATTTGAATCAATAGTCTGATCTTTCTTTGGTGGAACTGCTCACATGAACACCTCATAGACATAGAAACATGACACCCAAGTAAGCCAAAAATGTTGGAAACCACTGGTTTTTACCTTTAACAATACATTGTATTTTATAAACTTATATGTTTTTATGTAAAATATTGATTTGTAAAGTAACTAGTAACTATAGCTATCCAATAAATGTAGTGGAATAAAAGGTACAAGATATTGCTCTGAAATATAGTGGAGAAGAAGTATAAAGTAGCATCAAATGGAAATACAAGTACCTCAAAACTGTACTTAAGTACAGTGTTTGAGTAAATGTAGTTAGTTAATTTCTACCACTGCATACGGATTCGCTCATCAATTCCTCTGGATGTCATATTACAGCTGTTGTTTGATCCTTATTTATAAAGATTATTTGCACGATTTGATTAGATGTTTTGGATAGTCAAATCATGTGATAATCAAACCTCACATGTAGAGTATTTGTATCAGGGTTATGGCACATTTGATACTTTTCTTCCTAAGCATATAGGTAAGCATTTGGTATTTTGCATCTGGAGCACAACCATCTCCATTGTGACCTTGAAACCATTGGAAATTCAAAGAAATGAGCGCAGAAAGAGAGAAAAAAAGGACATATTGGCTAATATGCAGTGGTTTGTTTGGATAACGAGGGAATAAGGACCTCAGCCAAGGACATCGGTGTCAGAGCGTTGGACACACTGACAATATATCAGAGCCTCAATGTGACATTGTTTAGAGTCTCTTGTGGAGCAAGGAAACCAAATCAGTCTCACGCCTCTCAAACAACCTGACCTCACACATACAGCTGCCACGCCTCCAGTAAACATGCGTGCCTCACAGATTGCTCATATTTCAGTACACTGTGGAGCTTATGAGATAAAGCAAAACCGGCTTTTTCTGCACGCATACCGACCGTATGCTGAAGCAGCCAGCATGTGCAAACAAAATAAATACCGGGCACAGATGTGAAACTGCTCCTAATAAATGTCACTGCATACGCTCAAGTTGAAACAGACAGATGAAAAAGTATTTAATTAGTAGAAAGCACAATGTTCCCCCCCAACCCGTTACTTCGTTATCATGACACTGTTGCTGTAAGACGTGATTACAACAACAGTGTCATGATAGAAAGGAGGAAAAATCATTGACTGAAAGGATTTGTATCAAAAGTTTGTCATCTGATTTATGAAGGAAAAAGTGGAGGAAGAGGAGAAAAAGACATATTTTTGGGACACATTCTTCAAGGGAAAGGAAATTTTGAATTCTGAAAGTTGTGTCTGGGGCAGAAACGTTGAATTCACATTCAAAAAGATACAAACTAGGACAGGGTCAGAAAAAAGCTTATATGCCCTACAGGTCCAACACATGGGCATAATTTTGCAGAATTTCTGTTAAATCATTTAAAAATCAGGCCTTTACAATGTATTTGTGCAACCAAAATATTAATAAAGAATTCATCTGCTGTATATTGATAATGGCAGGAAAACGTAATGACTTGGGTTCTATGAATCATGTATTCACATGTCTTTGTGAATACATGATTGAAACACTAGCTGTGTGTGCAGGACTTGAATAAACTGGTATGATACATTAATAAGCCTTAGAAATGGACCACTGTCGTGTGCTTGAATGAAATGAAAATCACTTGTATGAGCAAGTGTTGTTTTTAAAGTTATCATAGTACCTCAGACACAGAATGATAACTCGCTTATTGGACTGAAAATGTTATCAAGACAGGCAGACTTGGCACAGAGCTGTATGTGAGGGAGGATAATTACAGCTCTTTGAAATACCGGTAGCTCCCCACTCTCGGATCATTACCGCCAAACACACCAGTTAGCTGCTGGCCACTGGACTGTTTGTTATCCTGTGCATTTGTGTTTCTGTGGGAGGGGAGCTCTCGGATTTATGTGGGCATGGTACCATTATATTCACCTGAAAAACTGCATGGCTTGGCTCTATTATCCATCCAGCGGTACACCTGTGGCTGCCATTTCAAATGTAGCTCACCATGCAGCCACTAAGTCAGAGTGATTTCAAAAAACCTACAGCATGAGAAAGCTGCCATCAGTAAACCCAGCGTGCTCATGTCTGGAGAATGTGCCTGTGCATTTTAAAGGATTTAAAGGTATGGTACTAGAGCTATTTTGTTGAGTTGTCTACTTACATCTTCCCAAATGTTTCCAACGATGTTCACCCAGAGATATTCCTAATTTAATTCAAGGTCAATGGCGTCATTTCCCCTTTACCCTCTCTAGTTGCTATAACTTCCAGTGAAACACAGATCAGAAAGTGAGGAGGGAAGGAACACAATGTCACAGAATTACACTCAGTAACAGTAACACAGCATTTCTTCTGCCACACAGCAAACGATTTTCATTAATTGCATGCCGTTTTGCAACACAGTAATCTGGTAGAGACCCAATTTATTGACAGTAACGTGAATAAACATGACTAAACAAAACGTGTTAATGTAAAAATATGGTGGTAAATGTACGTATAACAGCAAATAACATACTGATGAAGTATGTGCAAATAGTAAGTTACATACATTACCATTAAACCACACTGCCCTGAGATAAATCTTCACCCTCGTCCTATTTCTGATCAGAATGACCTGTTTGAATTATTATGTAATGTGGCACAATTCTAAAAATGTATTCCTGATGTTCAACTTGCAGTTCTCTAATCATTTTCTGTAACACTTTAGATTACAAACCGCAACGTACAGCGCAGATCTTCCCAAGTTACAGTTTAGTTGTTTGTGTTATAAAAAATATCAGAATATTAGTGGTTAAAAAATACTTATTCTTATACTAAATTCTCTTTAAATTCACACATTTTAACCCCCTCACAATCTAAATTCACATCTTGTTCCATTACCCTCCCCAGATACCTACAGATATGTATCGGTACAAACTCTACTGGTACACTTTTAGAAAGAATTAAACAGCAATTTTCTGAAATGAGTTAGGTTTCAGCAACTCAAACACAAATAGCACTATCAATTTTATCTGAGACTCTTCTGTATGAGACATATCTTTTATAGTCTGCAGGCTCAGAAAGAAAACAATATCCTGTGCTGTACATATCGCTGTTGAACATAGTGAGGGATGTTATATGTTTTTGTATGACAGAGAATCTGTGGTTTAGTTTGGGGTCTTGTTGTCCATTATTGCTGCAAGCTGCATGACTGCTGAGCTATGTGGTGTATTTAATAAAAGAAACCATAAAAAAAGAATTCAATAAAGACACAAAATGATCAAACAAGAATTATTGTGAATGTCAAAAACAATTAACAGTATAAACTATTTAATGGCTACATATTTTAGCCCTCCAACCTTTCTGTAGTAGAATCATTTGATGAATGATTTTCAGAGGTAGATACTGCAGCTATTAATGCAGAATTAATTGAGTTTGGCCACTTTGGGGCAACTGAACAAGCTGTGAATACATTTTTAACACCTATACAGTAATTATGACAAACATGTTACAAATTCTGCAGACACAGAGCATTAACTTTGGTTTGGAGTCTTGTTTCTGGCCACCAGATGTATGTAAATTCACCACTGACTCTCATTTTAGCTCTAATAAGATTTATGTTCATGGTTGTCCTACAAATAGTTTGTTACTGCACCAACACTTCCAACAGTCGTCTGACTATAGTGAAGTTATTGGTAGACAGTGGGTGACAATCATGAAAGTGAACTTTTGCTCATGATTCTGCCCAGCACCAAAGAATCAGTGGTTAATAATCCCATTTAGTTGAAACAAAACATAATCCTCTTAGCGAGTGAAATTTAGCATATTAGTCATTCCTCTATCACCCCATTAAGAGGAAGAGTGAGGATTATGCTCACTTTGCATTAGTGTCAGGTTTTCCATTTAGTCCAAATAGCCAGGGGCCCATTGTTTCTGTGATGAATTTCTCATTCCTTTTTCCTTCATTATCTTCTATTGAAAATGAGAAACTACAACGCATAAGTGGCCTCAAGCAAATTCCAACTCAAATATCAATAGATTATCCAGTCGACTCACGACGCATAAGGGTACAGGCTGTATGTGCTTGAAAGGCTGATAGGTTGCTTTTTTTTTTTAGAATAAATAAAATGTCGTTATTCAATGTGTATTGTTCAACAACATGGTGTTCAACAAACCTCAAGGTTTTGGGAACAAACACCAAAACCTTCCATTTCTCATGTTGTTCATATCTCCATAGCAAAAAGCTGTGATTGTCACAGCTCTCCATTTTATTTGTAGGAGATAAATAACAATTTTGCTTAGGATGGATGGGAAACTATACTTTATCAGTTGTATTACCAATCTTGATGAAATGATTTTGGAATGCACTCTTGTTGTTTTTGCCAGCAACCTGGATCTTTGCCGTTTGTCGGTTTATTAATAGACAGATGTCAGTGTCAGTTATGTCTTTACTTGAGTGAGGAGAAAAGCAGTTCAAATGAACATTCTTCACTCTTTCAATCATTTGTGACAATTTTTGCACTGAGCAGCTACTGACCTTTTACCAAAACCTGCCCCCATCAATTACTGTCACGTCTGTGAAGCACCATCCAAACTCTTTACTCAGTATCACTATGCATTGTAGACTATGCATCAAACAGACTGTGAAAGCCTCAAAGCCCTTGGCACACCATGCCAGAAAAGCCCAAAAAAAGTGTTGTTTTGTGTTGTCCTGCTGAGCTGTGTGTGAAAATAGGTGACAGGCTCTGGTCAAAAGGTGATGAGCAATGCATCAATCGTTCTCCCCTCAGCAGGAGAGCACCATTGCCCAAATGTTGGGACTTTCATTTTTAGTATACGTGCTGCAAAACCTCTCACTGAATGGGAAACCACCAGTGGCAGATGGACAGAACTGCAACAAAACTGTAAAAGCCTGCATCATGCAGTACAGCATACAACCTCTTCAAGGTCTCTGTTGAATTAAGCATGTCAAGCTCCAGAGCAGCTCTGCTTGGTTTTCTCATGCTGACTGATGTCTTCCTGCTTCTGCCTGCCCCGTGGAACACAGAGCCGTAACCTATTTTGATTTTATTTGTTAGAACATTTCCTGCCTTTTCCATGCTAATTATCATTACAAACAATGTTTGATGTCAGCCGCAGTTGTAGCAAACATGCATCACTGGACTGATTACACTGATTGCCAACTAATTTAGAAACAACAGAAGTTGAAGGGAGGAAATCACAGATGGCATTGAACACATTGATCAAGACAGAGATTTCATTTATAACATTTATAACTTTTAACAATTTAACCCACTGTCAGCATTAGGTTGTCATATGAGGAAATGTTTTGAGTTTGATTAGAGCAGTGTTTTCCCATCTTAACCTTAATGCATTGTGGGCCTGGTTTCATGCAGAGATGTGATCCCAACCGCTGTCATCAGACGGTCTACATATTTTTCAACTAACTATATTAGTGAAGAAGCCCTGTGGGAAACCGCAAAGTAGATTTCTTCCTAAAAGTTTCATAAAACATGAACAATCTTTTATCGGATTTGAGTTGCAAGTTAAATGAAGTCACTGGTTTATGCTTCAAATAAGATTATACATTATTAAATTGCATGATAATTAATTCCAGGAAAACTGTAATAATGTCTCTGAAATGAAATTTTCACATATGTTGAAAAATGAATGATCCTGACAAGACATAACATACACAAATCAGGGATATAAATGGAAACGCATTGGCTAGGTGATATGTAAATAGAGAACAGGGAATATTCACAGCTTTTGTATGATTCTCTCATTCCTCAAAGTGACGATATAACACTAAAGACTGCTGCCAACACAATGAATTGAAAGTATTTCTCCCTGATTGATGGACTGAGGAAACAGTCAAATGAAAGAGGGAATTTGAGTAAACAAAGCAATCACACAATTAACCTGAATTTGTTAATGTGATGTCATACTGCATATTTAGTTAAATATATATGTACTTACATGCAATATTACAATCAGTTTGAAATCCAAACATGGTGTAAAACAAAATACTCATGACAAGTTCATCAAATTCATCAAGTATGCAATCACAATGCGAAATTCTGACATCTGTGTTTTGTAAATTCCTTATCAGCTCAGTCTCACCCGCATGTAGATAAACAAGAAAAAACAATAGAAGCCAAAGTGACATTGGAGGTTTCTGTGTGTTTTAAAACAAGACAAGAAAAAGAAAATCAACCAGATACTATATTACATCCTCATATGATGACAAGGATTTTTAAGCCATAACTTGCCATTCATTTTACTGAAGACCGTAAGGTCATGATGTTCCACCCGAGCCTGCAGTGATGGATGAGGAGGACTCATTTCTAGGCTAGTCCATTACCACTGGGCCTGACTGTGCAAAGGAGGGCTGATATCATCCATCCTAAGCATGTAAACATCGAATTCTAGTATATGTGTCTCTGCACGCAGACGTGACTCCCAAAAGGAAGAGTGCATCCTCTCTTGTAATATAATCTGACATGAAATAAACTAAAGTGATCTTGGGAAAGCCTCTGAGACAGACATTGAATCAACCATGTCCGCAGACAACGCATTTAACTCGACTGTGTCAGTTACAGAGGAATGCCCCTCAAAAAATCTGTGTGAGACGTGGCGGCCAGTTGTGCAGTCAGACTGTTTGACTGTCACTAAAGCACAGCACTGTCTTGGCTGTTTTGTGAATATGTTTGAATTGCAGATTTGGTTTGGAATTGCCATGTGGGAAAAACTTCCAGGTGAGTGTGACTTGAGGTCCTAATTAGTTGCACTGAAGGTTAAGATACTATCCAGTGTGGAGAGCAGATTCAAAATCATTATTTTCTGAGCGTCCTGCTCCCAAATGGAGTTGAATTATTTTTAGCCGTTTCTTTTTTTACATTTGGTATTCATGAAACGGCTTCAAAACACATTCAGAAACTAACTCTATCTTTCAAAATATTACACAAACCCGAACCAGAGGAAGGGAACTGACAACATCTGTCAAACAGTCCTTGAAGACTCAGTGCTCTGTTCTTGGAATGATTCTGTTCTGCACAAATGGTTAAATTGAATTGTAACTGCTGTGAGTTAAAAAACACAAAACAAAAATAAGTGATGTTCTTTGGCTTGCTTATTGAAGGTTGTACAGATATTCATGTTGACAGAGAGGAATGAGTGGCAGGATGGACCCTGGGGTCTGAGTGTTTAATAAACACAGGTTTACACAAACAGCTGTGTTCAAACTGAAATAAATAAGAGGGGAATATTTGTCAGGATTTTGCCCTCACTGATCAGATTTAGTAGCTTTAACAAACAACTTATCCTCCTATAATTAGTCCTGTTAGTATTCACTGCCTCATACACAGTCTGACAGGCAGGACGTGTAGTCACTGAAGTGTTTCCTGCACTGTATGGCAAACTGTGTACCTGCAGGCTCTTTTCTATTCACACCGAGTCTCTCAGTTCAGAGGATCCTTGGAACACAGAGGGACGGAGTCGTATCTCAGAGCAGGAAGTCGGACAGTAAATTGCCCCTTTGGTTGAGTCCATCCAGAAATCCCACCACACGTCATTCCACTGCACCGTAATTGAAATGTTGCAGCCAGTCTACTGAAAGGAGACGTTGCCCTAGCCTTGGCCCTAGTTTGTATGAATTACAGAAAGAATGTAAATGTTCTGGCACTGTTTAAGATTTTTTCTCATTGGATGTCTTTTATGCCACTGTCATACTGTGTTGTCAACACAGCGACCAATTTGACTACACTACTTCAGCCGTATTATTAAAGTTTTAGAAAAGGAAAGTATAAGAATAGCACCGCAGTTCCAGTTTTGTATTTGTGCTTCAGATTAATGAGGATGTCCTTCATACAGTTTGAAGCCAAATGAAGAAGGCGATGCAACTGTGACCTCTATGTCACATAACCATGAAATAGGAATACACTGCAACAGCGAAATGATCTAAGAGGAGACTCCACACTTTTATCTTTCTCATAGGGAATGGAACACATTCTTAGACAGACTACAGTCAGTTTAAGGCAGAAGATGGATGGATGTAAGTGGGGGTTTATGGGATCCTTCCTTGGTCCTGATGAAGCACAGAGAGCACAGCCATTAACGCACGGCATAACAGTAGACGGTCGCAATGCCATAGCACACAGGATGATGTAGATGGCCCCCAGCGACAACCCTCTTCCAGATAATACATTTGACAACATGAGCACTATATGCTGTCTCCATGGAACCATTTCATTTTGCAAGCTGTTGAAATGATTATATGCACAATGTTCTGAACCTATTAACGAAGAGCTGATGCTCCCTTCCCCTCCCTCTCCCATCGTATTTACAATCCCCTTGCTGTGATCTTGGCTCTATTAAAACACATTTCATTCTCTCTCGCATGTCACGCTCTGACAGAGGTCAATCAGGGGGAGACAGCAGAAGATCCATAGAAATGGCAGCGCATGAGTTTATAAAATCAATTTATGTCAGCAGTCTAGGAAAAACACAGAGCGATGATTTAGTTAGACTGTTTACAAAGACAAACCGACCGTAAGCTCAATATCCAGCTTTCTTTCACCTGTTGGAAAACACCTCACAAGCATTCACACTTTGTTTCTTAAATGAATTTTACTGTACTGAAATCCTCCTGAAAGGTTAATGTTCTGTGGCATTTTATTGTTCTTTATAGACCTCACTACATCCTTTCACAGCAGCTAAGAGACGGGTCACTCCCGCAACGCGCTGAGCTGCAACCGAATGGCGACAAGAACAAATTCAATTGTTTGCGGCATATCGGCCGATGAGAGGAAAGCAAATGAAATGTTGCCCTCTGGCAGGACAGCTGTGTTTCTTGCTGTATGGCAAAGCTGTTTCATGGAAAAGCAGGGACTCATTGGTAGCATGTCGCACCGTAGATCTTTATCCCTGCTGGAGTATGTAAGAAAACCACAACAGTTGGAGGACAACTACTAAGAAAGAACATCATTATAAACAACACCTCTGCATAAAACCCATCCCGTGGGGAGCACCGCTCCTTTAATAGAAATGGTTCCTGTGAACTTTAGCAGGACAGACTGCAACAAATCACAGGAGAAAAATGCCATCAAAGATATTTCATGGTTTTACACTTATGCATCATTAATTACTGACATATTCACAAGCTAACATTCAAGCTGAGTCACCACTGTTGCTCAGAGTTTAAAAGTGAAACACCATTAAATCTATTCCGTTTAAAGTGGCATGGTGAATCTGGAAACCCAGTCAGGAAACACTTATTTTCCTGACTGGGAAAATATCTTATATCACCCGCATCGCTCCATATTCAACTCTTAAAATAAGCTGTTAAATCTCCTTACATCACATCAGAGATTCCAAATCTTCATCGACAGTATAACTCGTGGAATAAGAGGAATAACCTATGACACCCTTATATGAATGCCATTGTTATGCTGCTCTCGTTTGATGATTGACACAGTAACACATATCTGTGGTGGTTGCCACGGTTTCTCTCCTGCTCTCTCCCTCGGGTGTGGGCGTGGCTGCAGCTTGACAGGCTCCTCGGGCTGATTGCCAGGCACAGCTGAGACTCGTTGGTCATCATCCCGACAGTACTTGTGCCGGGTCGGCACTTCACTCGTCGCCAGATCGCCCAGATTACAAGCCTGCTAGACACCGTCACTTGGTCTTTGGAACCTAAATCCTGCCACGCCAGCCTTTCCC
>JAVQJF010060447.1:0-54754 GCA_036023855.1 Gadopsis marmoratus
TTGGGTCTGTAGATATAGAGTTTGCTTGGACTTGCTCTATATTAACAAGTGCTATGAGATAACTTTGTTATGATATAGCGCTATATAAATAAAATTTGATTTGATTTGATTTGATTTACGTCTTGATGAATCTGTCTCAGGTGCCACTGCCGTTCGGGAAGTCTTTGAGGAAACTGGCGTTCGTTCCGAGTTCAGATCTTTGCTCAGCATCCGGCAGCAGCACGACCACCCCGGCGCCTTCGGCGTGTCGGACATGTACATCATCTGCCGACTCAGCCCGCTCACCTACGACATCAACTTCTGCACGCAGGAGTGTCTGCGCTGCGAGTGGCTGGGCCTCGGCGAGCTGGCCGTGACCAACGCCACCACGCCCATCACCGCTCGCGTAGCCAGGCTTCTGCTTCACGGCCTGGAGCAGGGCTTCCCCCAGATCGACCTCGCCATGGAGGAGCTTGCTGCGGTCTACTCTGGGATGTTTTACCAGCTGTACCACAGGCAGCTTGCTCCGCCACCAAAATCCTAGCAAGCCATCATCAACCTGACGGGGTTAGCACATCGCGGCTAGCTCTGTTGACAGCGGCGTTGCTCATATGTATTTATGACTCGAACCTCGTTTGCGCTGCTACCGTTGAAGAAATGCGGCGCAACAGACTGAAGCACCAGGAACATTCACTTTGTGGTTTTTAACGAATTATGCCACCGTGGTACCTGTGAGAGTGCAGAGATTTATTCAGGTCTTTTAACACGTTTTTCTTAGCGGCCATGTTGGGCAGTAGTGGCTGCAAGCAGCTGATTTTGATTTTAAAAGGTACTGTTCTAAATTCTACTGTATTTATATCTGCGACTGGGTCAATTGCAACTTTAGCTTGTTAACAAGCTAACCACCAGTGTCAGCTGACTGTCAGAAGCTAATGTTAGTGGCTAGTAGCTGCAATATATATAATATATTTATAATATATTGGCTGCCTTGTTAGATTGACCTAAATGTGACGGGTCAAAAAGGTAAAAATCATATTTTTCTTCAACTTAACTGCCTGTCTGTCGTTGGATTAAACACCATTCACAAGTTATCTTGTATTTCTAAGTTATGCTCCAGTGCCGTGCAATGTTTGGACTTTTTCAAATTACACATTTACAAAAGCGGGAACGCAGTTTTAATCAGAAAGCAAAGACGAGGAAGCCTGTTTGTTCCGTCGTGTGCCACCAAACTAAGTAGTGTGTAAAAGTAGTGCTTGGGTTTTGATTTTAGAGTATTTAGTGAGCTTCGGTTTTATTTTGTACCACAAGATCCGATTTTCAAATAATTCAGTTTTTTCGTTAAATCCCTCCTCCTCTCTCATCGTCAAGTTACAATAACGTAGGATTTGACTGCATCTCCTTAAAACACGTATCCTAGTTTAAAAACGGATGTTCTTCTATATGCTCCTGCAGCTAAACTCAGACTTACACGCTCAGAAGCTGAACGGCAGGAAGCAGACTTGTGACTAAAAGGTTGCTGCTCTGAATCCCTCAGCCAGAGAGGGAAGATCTGTATAGGTAAGGTTAACAAATAATGCTGTGCTGCCGTACTGTAGGGGTGCACTTGAGCAAGGCACCTGGCTCCAGTTGCACTCGTGTAGCAGTTGGTTGGGTCCACAGTAAAAGCCCGGTTTTACCGTGTGAATGTGAATAAGAGCAGACACATACAGGATCAACAATAACTCTTAGTCAGAAAGCATCACAGCTATTTTGGGCAATGCGGATGGAACACTTTGTCTCCAGTGGCGTCACATCGTCGTCCTTGTCGCTGCCTTTATGACGTGAATGTTTCTCAGCCGGATCCCAGATTAGCACTTGGCAGACATGGGGAGAAAGAGAATGGCCTTTTGACCCGGTCCAGTTTTGCTTCCAGACTTGTACTGGCCAGTCCGCTTCAGTGCCACGTACATGTGTGGGTACTTCCTGGAGCGGTAGGTGTTGTAGTTGTTGCTCTCGAGCCGCTCCAGGAAGTGGCATTCGTCTGTTGCTCGTCTCTGGAGAGAAAGACGCAGATAAGTTTAATTTGATGGGCAGTGCGCTGAATTTAATCCTGCTGTTCAGTGGGGGGGGGGTTAAACAGGAGAGTTGGAGTTATGTCATTCAGTCTGTACATTTAATGTAAATGTTCCCGTGTTTCTTTCCAAAATGCTAATAATCCTCTCTGCTTGCGTGTAAAGCCGAGCTGAGGGACATCTGGTTGCTTGTAGCGGCATTTCATCACATTCGTTATTTAGTTTGGATGATGCTTGTTTATTATATGTTGTTGGAAAGGGAGAACATTTGTAATGCTGACATTTTATGACATTACATGACCACATGAAACACCAGCTCGTAAGACACTGTTGGTTTTGGGATCATTTCTGCTCAGCGTTTCACACCAATACAGGAAACTGCCTGACCAGGAACATTATCACAGCTCTCACAGCTCTCGTCGGTTTGTGTTTTAGCCTCCTCGAATCCTGAATTTAAACAAACCGAGAACAAATCCAAAAACCAAACAAGTGAAGATGTTTTGGACAAACTTTTGATTTGATATGACAAGGTGCCAAAGATGAAGATCACTGAAAATACAAGAGATTTGGCTCTCGTGCTGTCATGTTACTGACCAGATCGATTTTTAGTGCTCACACGATCCCGACCTTCAACGTAGAAAACGTGAAGAAGCCACCCAAGAGGCTTTTGTTTTAGTTTCTGCTTTTAGCCGGCCGTGACGGCACAGCTACGGAGCTATCGGAAGATTTTTTCCTTTCATCTGCAGCAACCACCCAGGGCTACTTCTGTGCAACGCGTTATGCAAAAGAAGTGGCTTCCAACAAACAATAGTCCTCCCTCAGTACTAGGGAGTACTTGCAGTTGGAAGACCACTGAGCTGTTGCTTACCCAAGCTAGTACAAGACATGGCTAGGAAATAGATATACAGAGAGGAGTCCAATTAAATGTTGTATCCTGTTATTTATTTTTTTAAATTTCAATTCAGTTATCTAAACCGAAGGGAAATTATACTATAAATTCATGAGATATATTATTCAGGAATGTTATAATATATTAGCAAAAACTATTTCAGTCAGGATCTAATATATAACTTCTAGATAAAACATTGTTGACAAGACGCATCCAGTCAAGAGGGACTTTGGCAACATCGATGTTAATCTTTTACTAGTCAGCAAAAGGCAATAAGACAGTTGTGGGTTATTTAATGATTTTCTACACACAAGTAGAACAGAAAGACGCCGTGGGTGGTGGCTGCTGTAGCTTCTCGTTAGGAGGAAATGCCTCTTGCCAATTACGTGGACTGTGGACAAGCCTTCGCAACCACCAGACCCACATCAGTCGCCGCTCACCAACACTTCACGCTGCCGCTGTACGCAACAACACTGTGCCCAGCAGACCTGCAACGGGGCCAAATTGGCGTCGGTTCGTTTGTCATGAGCAGCTGCGACAGTACTACATTCAAAGGGCAGCGTCTTAGCTTTGAGGTCTTGCAGCAAACACCATACTGCACCTGCTTACTTTGCAGAACAGCAGACTGGGTCCAACAATTATGCTTTTTGCAAAAGTTCAATCTTCTTTTCTCTATCCTTTCATTCTTTCACTTCTGTCTCTCCCCGCCTCTGTTATTTCTGTTTCCTCACGCTCTCAGAATTCCTCGTCGACAGATTTTTTTTTTTTTACCATGTCTGGACACTAAACTGTCTTCAAATATTTCGCGAACCAATCAGTTGTTGCACGCAGCTCCTTAAATATCTTTGTCTCTTGTGTTTTGTCTCTCAGAGTGTTGCTCCATCCCCCACCTTCCCTGTCAGCCCCCTCGTGACTGTCAGGTTGCCCCCGGAGATCCAAAAATATTCTCACAATAAGAGCCTGCAAATGCTAGAGGTCCCATCATCCACACACTTACCTTTCTCCACCAGCAGCATCTAGACTCTTGGAGACCTACATCCTATTTTCACTTTTTACAAAGATGCTACTGCACATATTAATGGAGTCAACATTTATGCTGCGGTATAAATAATACCATGATAATTAGCATAGTGGCATCATTTAATTATCATTTCCAACTGAGCTCTTCTTACTGAATTGGGAATGGGAATATAGCTCATTGTATTTTAGGTTGCAGCTTCTCACACGCCTACTTCTATTCTACGTGCTGACTATGACAAAGGAGTGTCAACCTAATTACTCCCCTCCGCTGAAGGAGGATTGCATGTGCAGTGGCTGGTAAATATGTGGCTTACAAAATACTGAAGCCTAAACGCTGCTTGCAACGATGCTCTTTGCTTTTAAGTCAACCCGGGAGAAATTTACTGTTGGGTGTTTTAATGTAGATTTGTGAAAAGGAGAGTCCCTCCTCCCTGGAAAGGTTTGAACTTTGAACCCTTTCAGGAAAATCTGCTCGAGGATTTCGCCGGACCGCACTCACAGTAAATCTCAAAACTCTTCACAGAAACAATGTACGCTGTGTTAACGGAAAGATGATAAGTCACTCACCGCTCCAAACAGTCGCCCGTCTCTGTTCATGGCCAGATAGCGGTTAGCACAAACTCCTTTGATGACCACCTCCCCCACTGAGGTCGCCTGGAGCTGGAGCTTTACTGAGGGGAAAAAGAAACCAAACGTTTATTTCAACAACATGAGCAAAGACAGAAATCATTTGTAGTTTGATTGTAGAACATCTAATCAAAAGAGTTTAATGCATCTATTTTATAAAGGGAGAATTAACATCCTAGGCACCAGACTCCTACACTAAATCACAATGAAACTAATTTTACCAACAACGGATCTAAAACTACTCCTGCATACAGCAGAGCTGTGTGAGGCATTTCAATATGAACTCTTTACTCAAGCAGTAACTAACTAGTAACAAGCGAGACCATCGTGGCCAAAAAAGAACAGCAGCCTGTGCTAAGCTTGCTGCCACAGTTGTGTCGCAACTAGTGATTTTCTTGAAAGCACAATACAGGAAGAGCAAAATACTTAAAGCTGCATTAATCAAATTAAGGCCACAGGGGGGCATTGCAACAAAAGCAAGCTCACAGACACTGTGCACCTCTGCACCAGATCACAGGCCAGATGTTAATGCTGTTGTGTTTTACACATCCTGCAGACGTAAGGCTACAGGCTCTGTTTTGGTCTCCTCTAACTCCTGAGAATAACGTCTGGCTCTTTAGCTGGTACATGCTTCAGATTCCTAACTTGCTAGCCGCTAACGTTAACCAGAGCGTTGTTAGCTGAAAACTGCTGACGAGGGTGATCCATAGAGAACACGTAAAAACCAAAACACTGCTAAAAGAGGCTTGAAAGCTCCGTAAAGATACAGAGTATGAGAAAAAAGTATGGATTAGTGTACTTTGAATGAGGATTATTTTGGGTTTTATTTATTTATTCTGGGGATCTATCTATTAACCTCATCATTTGCATTTTAACCCATTCTATAAACCCCAAAGTTTTTTCCTGAGCTGTTCTTGTTGCAAGAGGAGAATCATCAGCGGGAAACACGTCAACTTGTAGCTTAGTGGGGGGACAAAATGTTCGGGTGAAAATCAAAATTGGCAAAAGTAAAAAAAAATAAAAAAAGATGAGCCTGCATAGGTTGCATTTAGCATCTTCGAATTCATCCTTTTTATTTTTTGCAGAACCAGACAAACATCAACTCCTGGCAAAGAGAAGGTAGCCGCTTTTTTGTGTTGAGGTTTTCCTCCATGTTCTTGCTAACACCGGCTGACACTTTATGTGCAGTAAATGGCCGTTGAGAACAATAAGCTCTCTCACGTCAGGCATTAAACAGTAGCATCACACTGTGGCTGACAGCAGTCTGAGCACACAGTACCTGGTGGCTGCGTGACAGCCTTCCTCGCAGATGTATCGAAGTCATCTGCACATTTTTTGTTTCTCGTCTTAAGAGACAGCGCGGCTTGCCAACAGAGCATACTTTGCATGAAACCAAACCACACACAAAAAAAAAAGGAAGCACGCGCCCCACAAGGTAAATGAGGGGAAGCTGTTCATAATTAATCCACATTAAGACTTTATACAGACACACATCTGTCTAGAGTTAAGCTTTATGCCTGGATGATTCATGTCACAGATCAAAGAGGTGTTCTTTGAAAGAAGTGCATAATTGGTTCGAGTGTGCTGGTGTGTTCGATGTTTACTGGGCATATTATGTTCCACAGCTATTGTGAAGACACGAAAACTCTCCCTCAACTGTTCAAGTGTGGTCCTGTGATGGGTAACGTCCTGGCGTCGGTGATCATTTATGGCAGCGTATGTGGGCAATACTGTTGTCAGGTTGGAACCCAAGTGAGTTACAAAGAATAGAAATGTGATGGCGTTGGCACAAAAATCCCACTTGACGACCCGTGGATATACTGGGTAACTGACAGTTCCACTTCTAACTGGCAGGTATGTTTGGTTGTCTAGAAAATTGTCAGGGCTATTTGCAGCATTAAAAATAAAAAAAAAAGCACAGCTCAGGTCACATTAACCATAAGAAACCATTATGGTAAAAAGCTAAGTTATTCATACTGTTTTATGACTCATTGTGGATGTAGTCCTTTCTGAACCCACTGACTACTTCATATCCAGGAAGGTATTTTCTGTTTTCATGCAAACCGACCAAATGTGCACCTTGTTCATCGTCATCTCAACAAGGTAACTGTCCTGGTCTATTTCACAAATAATGAATATAATATATATATAAATAAAAATATGTCGTAAGTGACTGATGGTAATTGGGTTATTCTAAGAAATAGCTCGTCTCTCTTTGAGATGGTTCCGTACCAGGTATTTGTTTGGACGCACCTGCTTGAAATGTCACGCTGCGTCTTGGGCAACGTCCAAACAATGTGTTTTCCTCCGAAAAAACCCCAAAGTCCTGTCCCCCCCCCCACTCCCTGATGCAACTTAGGACACACAGTTAAATGTAATCAGTGACGCAGAGGCACCGAGGGGTATTACAGTTGTCCAGGCCAAACAAGCATGCTAATGTTTCCACTTTAACTTAAAGAGGAACATTAGACAAGCCTGAAGCGCCTTTCACTTTCTATATCAGTGCTGATCGACTGGTGGTAAAGATGAGTGGTAAGAATATACTGTATTTTATCATATAGTATCACTTTTAGGTATATTTTTACTGGCAGAGGTTCATTGGCCTCCTGACAACGACCTCTAAATCAGGAATTCACATCTTCTGGCTTTTAACTACTTGTTGTGCTGTCTTGTGTGACGTAAAACCACACAGTGAGCAGTGTGAGCGGCTGTGACTCAGCATGGTGATCTACATTTACTAAAAACATCACGTATATTCCGTCAAAGTTCCCATTGATTAACAACATTTGAGGTGTACGTCTCTTGAACTCGAGTTATTATACTTTCCAGAAGTAGACCTACGCACATTTTCGGTGTTTACAAGTGGAGAGTAAACCTCAGTAAGCTGGAAAAGCCACATCGGTCCACCATCATTATTTTTACTTCCCTGTTGCATATTAAAAAGAACATAAAGAAGATGTGTGTGCGGTGCAGGGCAAAGAAGAAGGGGACTGGAAGTACTTACTGTGGGGGTCGTTCTTCTCCCGGATTCCATCCACTCCCCCGTCAGACTTTATCCTCAGGAAGAAGCCCCCGTTTTTACAGTACAGCCTTTTGGGATCCTTGAAGCTCCCGGGAGGAAAGCCGCCGCTGCCGCCGTCTTCAGGTGTGGAGGGAAGTGTTGTGATTTCTCCCGTGGCCATCTCCTCCTCTTTCCCCGCTCCCCGGCAACTGCTTCGTCTCCTTGTTGAGCAGTCCAGGAGCCCCGCTGTGGCCTCCCACCTCCCACTAACTGTTGCCTGTTCCCTCCTCCCCTCCTCCACGCAGCTTCACACAAACCGATTCTGCTTAACCCCAGAGGTCAGTGTGCTTGAACGCCCCCCCTCCCCTCCAAGTGCCCTTTGCGTGCTGAGAATCGGACTGCTAAAATGCTTCTACCTAACAGCGAATGTCTAAATCTACAAATCTGTAGCCGCTCGCCTGTTGTTTGTAGAGCTGGCAGCTGCTTTGCCAGTGCACTTTGAGCACACTGGTAGGGGGGATGCATGCGGATTCCCCTGCTCTTCCACTCCTCTTGCAATGAAGTGTTTAAATCAGGGCAGCTGGCATAGATCTGTGTGGAAGGCTTTCCCCTTTGGGCCTCAGCTCGCATGCGCCCTAGGAGCACCAACACACACGCTCACGCCCACTAATGCTCACCGATTTAACCAACCAACCCAGGAGAAGTCGCAAAAGGAGAGGAGGGCAAGGAGGGAGACGTGCAACTTGGACTGTGTCACTGCCACCCGTCAGGGTGCCAAGAGCAGCAGCAAGCATGTGAACAGGACCAGTGTTTTCATTCATCCCATCGGCTCAAGCGCAAGAAAAGAGAGACGTAGAAAGAGAACCAGCACTGCCAGCTTTGTTGTGCATCACTTAGTGGTATTCAGAGGTAAAAAAGAACAATGTGCAGAGGACTTAGATGAAAAACTTGATGGATGAGTGGTTTTAATTGCAATCCTCAGAACCAGCTGAGTGGAGGATCAGTAACCTGAGTGTATTTTTTTTTTATCCATTTGTCAGAATTGGCTCTCACTGCTCTGGGATTCTGGGTAAAGGAACCACAGCTGAGACTCGTGCTGGATCAGAAGAAAGTCAGCTGCCAGTGGTTTCTTTCTAAAAAGAAATAAATAAATTCCTGTGACACATTCTTGTATCAGAATGGCACCTGTTCCCACACTGATAGCTATATTTTAAAACCTCTTACAATTGCAGATTGTGCGATTTTCTTCAGAATGCGATAAGAAGCCGTCTCTCACCGATCTCAGAGGAAATGGAAGGTCTCACGTGTCGTTGCAACCGACACCTTTGACATACGAAGCGCACAATAGGAAACATTCTTAAGATAAGAGCGTACGTTACTTTCATGTGAACCATCATCGTTTTTGATTTTTCCAAGTATTAGACATTTCAGCTTTTCAGTTTTTTTACGCTCGTTCGAAATTAACCTCAATTCCTGGATGAAGCAACTGTAGACATATAGTGTTAAGGAGTGCAAGGGTCAGAGTGTGGTGGCTTGGTAATGTTCCTGTGACCTGTCACTGATCATGTAGGAAGGGGGAAAAAAAAAAAAAAGGTTTCTACAATTCAAACAACTAAAATAACCTCCGGAAGTTGCGATTACGTTTGGTTCACTTTTTAAAAAGCAAAAAGGCCCTAAAAAGACTAAACCAAAAGCATTTACTCAGTCTGGAGGCGTTCTTTCTCCATCAAATATTCCTATTCTGAGAGCAGGTCATAAAACCACTGCAGTTGGCGGGGAAAGCGTCCAGCATTGGGAAGTGTCCAATGTGAACAGCGCTAGCCAAGCAGTAGACACATAATGAAGCGCATGCAAAAATGGTAAAGGAAGCATACCAACTAAAATAAATAAATAAAAATACTGGCACAAAGTAAACAAAATTCCATGGCCATGTAGTGTCAGCTAAGTCAGGCTTGGAAAAGATAAAACTGAATTTTAAGATGTTTGCTAAGACAAAAAAAAAAATATATATATATATATATATAACTAAAACGGCAAGTTCAATAAAAGAAAAATGTATGTATATTTCTTTTAAGACACTGCTCATTTCTCACAGCTCGCCAACACCTGAAGGTCAGGATGGCAAAGGTTAAAAGGGGCGATCAGGTAGATGCATCTTGATTGTAATAGTCTCACCATCGCACTCCTTTTATTGGAAATATCAGAATTTAGGCCAATTATTTTGTCTTACCTACAGTAAGTTTGTGCATCAGTTTGGATGAGAGAGTCAGCTAACAGTGTTATATAATCATTTGTCGCCCCCAAGTGGCAGCAAACAGATAGCTTTGCTTCACTAAAACTATGTTTTTTGTACATTGTCCTTTGGCAATTTATTGATGACAAGAAAAGAAAGAATATAAATATACAGTTTATTCTACTTTCACCTTGTTCCAGTTTATACTGGTAAAAGAAAAATGTCATATTTCAAACACATTTTTTTGCAGTCTGAATAAACAACAACAAAAATTCATAAAGTTGGGTACCGTCAAATAATTCCCCAATATTCTGCATGAAGGTCATAACAGCATCAGATTTTCCTGTGTATTATCAGTTTTTTGGACAACGCCTGAAATGACCTCCGCATCAGCCTGTAAGACCAGGAAAACCAGATCTAAGGCTTTCCTCCATGCTTCCTGCTTCACGCTCAGATTATCATAGATCTTTACTGCTGGCGCTTCACTGCACTTCACGGGGGAAGAAAGTGCACTCTCCTCTTGTTTACCTTCCAAGAAAAGTTGTGAGAACGTTGCAGCAATTCCTAGACTTTCATTATAGTCCTGCAGTTGTTGGTTCACTGCAGTTCTGGCTCTGACTTTTGAAAACCTTCCGGTGTTAACCATTACAGTGGATATGTAATCGATTAAACCATCTGCCATGAGGCGCAGCACTACACCCCTGTAAGGGTTGGCTGCCGTCCCTGCTTTGGTTTGTCGGACAGAGTCCCCGTTCCTCTCTCCGCGGTGCCCCGTTTGCTTTTGAAGGCGATGAACACACAGCATTTCCGTCACTCCGGCACCAGGCAGGACGACTTTGTCTTTCAGCGCGTGGTGCACACGGTAAGCACATGCCCAAAACTGCTCCTCCAGGGCCTGCATCTTGCCATGTACGCAGCTTGTGAGGATCACCGTGACCAACTTGCTGCTCCCACCAGTGGAAATATTCACAGGTGTGAAAGGCTTCGTCTCACTGCTGCTGAGCTCCCTCCATATCACGGCCTTCACCCCAGTGCCAACACAGTGCTTACTCAACTGTGTGGCATAAGTCACCGGAACAGCTCCTGTTGCATTAGCGACTGCCTTCAAGACAGAAGCCTTCATTTTTCCCACCACAAGTATGTCATGTCTACAACAGCGCTGAATCACTTTCTCATTAACAAGCCCACTGACTAGTATCAGGTTCACTTCCAGGTTCAACAGAAGTGTCACGACCTTTTCCATCCACTCTTGCTCTTTGCTTGAGTTTGACAAATCAGACCGGTCCCTCACACACTGTATGCCCGTTGGCCTATTAAAGCCAAGGTGGCGGTAGGTATCTGATAAGTCACCATTAATCAGAGCGACCCTCAAGTGCCGCTCTTTAAACCGCTGCGCAACTGAAGCCTGTTCAGCAGATGGGAGAACAACGCAGCCTGGTAAAACGCACGCGCGCCCCTCTGGTAAACCAGGTAGCACACAGGTCACCACCTTAGTAACATCCAACGTGGTACAGCTGACGTCTTGCGGATTATTTTGCGACTGTATTCGGCTGGCTTCGACTACTAAATTCATCGCATCGACACAACCGTGACTCAACCCCTCAGCAAGGTGCGCAACGTCAGGGAGCTTTGGCTGGTGAGGTTGCGATACCGTCTGGACACTTTCAGACTTGGCTCCACAAAAATGTCTACTGAGCTTTACTTTCCGTTGTCCAGCGGCGCTTAGAATCCTGCGATCAACCTGTGCTGTGCCTTGCAGGTGGCACGATGCCTGCGACGCCTCCACGACGGGCTTCATTGCCCGTCCTAAACCATAAGATGTCACAGCGCAGCTCTCCGATTGCGCCACACCAAGACCCTCCGTTGAGATGCTGCATTTCCTGCAAACATCCACGCACATATCCATCCCCTCAGACATAGCCGAGATGATGTGTGCCACTGAAATCCCTCTCTGCAGGCACTCCAGAGCAGCACGGCTCCACGCTCCCGCGAGGAACAGCAGGCATCCCGACCCCGTATGATAGACCTTCTGGTGGGCTTGAACGGTCTCGTAAACCAGCTGGCCCACCGCGCAGGTCAGCTCCAGGTTCTCCAAGGTGCGAACGCACGAGCACACGAGAGCCGACTCCCCGCTCGTGTCATCTTGGATAAACTTGTACTTTTTATTGGGGCCCAGCGAGGAATGTGTGATTCCTGCCACGGCCGAGAGCTTCTGCAGTCCAACATGTCGGCGACGGTTTATAACTGTACTTCCCAGCATTACTTGAGGTGCCTGAATTGTAGAAGAGCAAGAAACGGTTCACGTTTGTTCACGTGTGACCACAAAACTCATCTTTTTAATTAATAAAACTGATACGTTTACATGGTCCATGTTAACCCTTAGTAACGGTGGGTATTGAACTTAATTTCAGGTACTTTTAATATACCTTATGGTACTTTATGTGTCTGCTTCATTACATTTCAGAGGGGAATATTGTACATATATATCTGAGAGTATCTATAGTAACAGGTTACCCTACAGATTCTGCATAATGAGAACTTTGGACACTGTGGACTTGTGATGTAAGTGCACATTGCGGCTCTGCTTACAGATACAGCTCAGCAGCCTGACAGCTAGGCTAACAAGCTAGCGTCTTACGCTCAAAGTCAGCCTTTTCCCATAATGTGGCTAAAGTGAGCTAAAACCGCAGGACGTCTCCAAAATGTGTTTCTGCGAGAGAAAAAAAAAAAAAACCCCAGCTCTTGTCTACCCACGAAGGCCATAAGGTTACCTTCACTGAACGATGTGCGTCGCTGCGTCTGCTCCCGCTGACCAGCTGGCCCGTCGCGAACGATTAAGCGGCACTGCGCACTGCGCACTGCGCAAGCGCCGCGGCTCCCGGTTGCTGGGGAGACCAGAAACGGCCTCAACCATTGGCGCCCACTCCGACGACCCGCCCACCTCCCTTTGCCGTTGGCCAAAAACGCCCGCGTCACGGTGCCTTCGTGGTCCGTATTGGCCAGCTCCCATGTCACGTGGCGAGACGACATACGGCCCTTCCGGCCTGTTGTTTTGTTGACAGTCGCTCAGCAAACACACGCACCGACTGAGGCTTCCGTCGCTGAGTCGTTCGTCTGAGATGGTAAAACCGTCGCACAAATGTCCAGCACGACCTGTACGCTGCACGGACGTTTAAGAAGCGCGCAAACACACACACACACACACACGCAGTTAGCTGACGCCGCCCATTTTTATCCCGAGACGTGTTTTATCTTGTTTGCTTGTCGCGGAGCAGCGCGGAAGCTAAAGGCTAGCTGGAGTTAGCATGAGTGCAACGTTAAAAGCGCCGCAGCTGCAGCCACGTTTCTTTTAACGTTTTGCTCTTTTCAGGCGTCGGGTTACCGGAAACTAGCCCCCGCGGCCGGCCAAAGGAAGAGGGCAGGCCCCAAAATCGAACTGACCGAGGAGCAAAAGCAAGAGGTCAAGGAGGCCTTTGATCTCTTCGACACCGACGGGACTGGAACCATCGACGTGAAGGAGCTGAAGGTTGGTTCCCTGCGCGTGGGATGGCCGGGGTCAGATCACGTGCGCGTCCATGGTTGACAGGTGTGTTGTGTCCCCGGTGCCGCAGGTCGCCATGCGAGCTCTCGGGTTTGAACCGAAGAAGGAAGAGATCAAGAAGATGATCGCAGACATCGACAAGGAGGGTTCTGGAACGGTTGACTTCAGTGACTTTCTCAGGATGATGACGCTGAAAATGGTAATGATGCCATGATGCCATGATGCCATACCCCCCCCCCCCCGTGGAGAGACCACGTTCACAGTAGTTGCAGTTGGTGGTAGTTGCAGGTCGGTGACCTAAACCTCGTCACGTAGTTGCAGGTCGGTGACCTTCACCACGTCACGTAGTTGCAGGTCGGTGACCTTCACCACGTCACTTTTTTGCAGTTGCTCTGAAAACCAGTGGCAGCGAACAGCATCCCAGAAGCAAACGTCCTCTCGAGTCTCTTACAGTGAAATCCAATGTTTGACACCATTAAAGCAAATCGCACTCCCATTTTTGAGCAGTCACACAGAAACGTGCATGAGACTTATTTAATTTTTTTTTAGATTTGAAGCTGTAATTCACCCGCTGCCGTGTGTTTTTGTCACGTTTTCATTGTCAATAGAGTGAAAAGGACTCCGATGAAGAAATAATGAAGGCCTTTCGGCTGTTTGATGACGACTGCACGGGAAAAATCTCATTCAAAAACCTAAAGCGAGTTGCCAAGGAGCTGGGTGAAAACCTCACAGATGATGAGTTGCAGGTATCGTCTCCAATGACATGCAGCGTTTCCCGTGTGTGTACACGTACTGTATAATCCGTTTTTGGTGGTCCATCCCCACAGACCTTCACCCTCCCCATTAATGTTGTCTTATGTCTCACTTTCAAAAGTACGTGTAGAAATGTCACAATCAGGTGTCCACTAACACCTCTATTAATAAGAGCAACCTTCAAGCGCTTCATTTGCATTTGCGGCTTGACTGTGCAGTAAATTAGCTGTTTTGCCGCACTTTTTATTTTTTGAGAGTGAAATCGATCAGGTTTATTATAAAAAGGGAGCCTATAACCTCCTTGAGACATGTTTAAAGTTTCTGCTTTGCGATTCGATGATGATGGAGGCTGTTGGATATTCCTGCCCCCCGACCACCACGAATAATTTCGCACCCTTTGGCAAATGCTTTGTTTTTAAACTCATAGGGGAACGAGGGTGTGTTTTCCTCAAACTGCTCTCGTGTTTGATGATCAAGAGTAGTTTCAGTAACATGCCAGTTCCTGAAATTGTGCCTTTCGCACAGAGCGCATGCTCAAGGTGTCCTTCGTGTTAAACGGACCCTTTTAGATGGAACATGGTGCAGTATGTCGAGGGGCACACGTTTCTGCCCACTGGACGTGGTGGGCAGTTAGTTTCCAGAATTGATTTTAAGTAGCAAAAGCCAAAAAGAAATGTTGCTCGGCCAGAGAAGCCGCATTTTCACAGACAAATTACCAGAACGTGCCGTGTGATCCAAGTGCCATGACGCTATGCAGCCATTTAAGAAAGTGTTTTAATTGTAGCACAATGCCTAAAGCAATACATCTATAGGCCGTCGTGGTGTCGGGAAATCTTGTGTACAATAATAGATTTGATTTCTCGCCACTGTTAGTAGTAAACGGTTCATGAAATTACAGCCAGCCTGACTGCAAACAAAACTGAACCGCGTGTTTCTCTTCTCACTTCCTAGTTCCCCGTATGCCGTTGCGTGCTTACATGTGACATTAAAATAGCGTTATCCTTTTTTAGGAAATGATTGACGAGGCGGACCGAGATGGAGATGGCGAGGTCAACGAGCAGGAGTTCTTGAGGATAATGAAGAAGACCAATCTTTACTGAGCCCGTCGAGTGTGTTACAGCCCTGATCTGGGACCTTCTTTTTAAGATTCACTTTGTTTCTAGCAGAACAGTCCGTGCAGTTGCCTTTTCGGGACTTTTAGTTTTAGTTTGTTTGTAAATAAATATTTTTACATACTGTGTCTTTTCACAGACCTTTCTATAATGCAAGAAATAAATATATTTCATCATAGTTGATTGGTGTGTCATTTCTAAATATGCCTTGGCTGCTCATCGTCAGCATCGTATTTAAATTGCAGGTAAACGTGTCAAATTGTTGATTGTTTTATCTGCATATAACAAATTCTCCCCTTAGCTTCACAATGTTTGACAGTGCGTCTTCATTCAAACCCCGGGGCAGTAAACTGTGGACGTGCTAGAGTTGTGATTTGGGAAATTATCGGTGAAGTTGTTTATTATTTGAGTGCACGTCAACAATGTTCGGATGTCGGGGAGCAGACAGTGAAAGTCGTATGACTAAGTTAATGTCGGCTAACCAGAGCTGTGTTACTGTAGACAGAAATGACGAGCGTGAAGTTGAGATGAGTAACTCAGTAAAAGTCACTCTCACTTCATGCTCTGAGTTGTTGAAACGAGCCACTGTCTGTAGAGGATGCAGCAAAACGCTGTCTTACCTACATGTTCTGATCATCTTATAGGAAAGATGCTCCTGCTGATTACTTGTAATATACAGCGCAAGTCTGGTTTTGACCAAAACGCTACACCTTGTTAAAATAAACAGGATATTGTAGTGACGTGTTTTTCCGAGCCGTCAGACGGCAGTCTATTATTTTGAGGATGCCTGCAACTGATTATGAAAGTTCTGATAACCTGTTCTAGACGGCGAAGGAACATCGGGCGGAAAATATGAAAAGTTTTGTCCCAAGACGAGAGGTCTATTTTTTGAAAAACAAAAAACGTTTAAACGTTTGACGGCATAAAAACAAAAAGAGAAATATGAGCCCTTTTAAAGAATCATAGCTTACCAAAATCGCACCTTTCACAAACTAGAGCCTTTGATGTCAATAAGATAGTTTTTTTAACACATGTGGCACAAAGTAATTCATATTTAATACGTGTGTAGGCATTCATGCAGCCTCGTTTCATTTAAAGATCATCGTTTTAATTGTTTACCAAATTAAAGCGGCAGAATATGGAACTTCTGTGGATTCCTTTCATTTTGCTCAACTTGTCGAACTGAAACTTGGAATTGATATAGATGAGCCAAATCAAAAGGCCAGTACTTCAATGGTTCATTTTCTGTCACCCCCTATGACTCAAATCCATCCACCTTCTCGGAGTTCAAAGTACACCACGCGCCAGGTGACAGCAGAAGAACGGCGCCGAAGCTCGCTTTGAATGGACAGACAATTGCAAATTGGCACCTTAATGAATTAGGTCCTGATATTATGGAGGACTGATTGTCCTCCCTCCATACCTCTTTAATTCAGCGTGCCAGCTCTTCAGGACTTCACATGTGTTGTTATAAAGTTCCGTGCCCGCCCTCCAATTTTAAAACTCAAGCTCAAGAAGAGCCTTCACTCAAAAATCACAAATATTAGGTTGGAGACAGACCGACGCTCCGGTATTTCACCAGTATTTCACAATGTTAAATGTGCATAAAAGCCAAGGTCATGCACAGACTCGCTGCTTTAACAATAAAAAAAAAAGGAGAGGGCGCTTTGTGTGCAGTCATTTGGGGAGTGTAGGTGTTCAGACGGTGGATGTTTGAGTTTAGAACAAAACTTTCCAATTGTTATTGCATGTTTTTATACAGTGGTAGTTTCATGGCCTTTAATATCTTCACAGCCCCTCAGCTGAGTGTTATTCCCCTACTGTTGTGGTTAAACAGCGTTCACATCAGAACTCCCACTTCTCCGCTGCACTTCTTCTTTTCCCATAAAATGATCAATTTCCAAAACAACGCGCTGCAAGTCTGGCCGTTGCTGGTAAGAGATGATTACATTATTAACTCTTAAAGGCCAAGAATGTGTCATTGTTATGTAGGCAACCTATTTTCACAAGCCCCCTTATTAGTAAGACAAGTTGAAGACAAATAACTGTCATTGCGAAGAAGAAGAAGCAAAGAGTGACTGCACCAGTGGTATGTCTGCTTTTTAACCTCCGCCGTGTTGTTAAATAGCTTTTATACACATTTTCTGGATTATTAGACCATCTAACAGAACCACAGCTAGCTGTTAATGCTGATATTTAGCAGTGTTCTTTCTTTTTATCTTTCACAGTACAATGAGGAAGCCATTGTTTCTGAAATTCCCCTTTGAAGTCATTGGTGTTCATCTAATCACTGTGACAATGGGTTATTGTTTTAATGTGCAAGATGTGACAATCATAAACCAGTTAGCATGCTTTGTTAGCATGTCCTTTTTATTACAATCTTTGAATACAACGTAGAGGAAAGTTGTTGGGTAAACCTTTAGAGCCACAGTGCTAACAGCCATAATGACTCTGAAGGTGTCCACTCGCGCCTTTTATTCAGATGTTTGGGTGTTTTTTTTCATAAGGTCGAATAACTGTTGCACACCTGACTCATTTACATGTCTCGTGTTTTAATGGTCGACCTGCCCGGGGAAATCGGTTTCCACCCGTTTCCTTAACCAATCGCATGCAACATTTGAGCGGATCATGTATGCAAAAAAAAAAAAAAAAAGCCTTGGTTGACAAGTGGCATTTAAGATCTAGACCGGCAAACAGCGTCGTGTTGTATCACCGCTGTACCTGAAATAAAGAGCATCCTCTTTGCTTCAAACCAGGTTAGACATTACAATGTAAGGAAAGCATTAAAATGCATCCAACGTGGGTGCTTATATAAAGTTTTTCAAAAATCATGTACTTTAGTGGGCTGTTTTTATCCACCTTACCTTAAAGTACCACGAGTATCAAACGTGCATCAGAAGGAGGTAGAAGACTCTTAGAGCGCAGCTGAACTACTGCTCGGCTATTTCTACAACGTCGAAGAGTTAACTGAGGAAATGCTCCGATTCTGTGGCGCTCTTCATGTCCTTAAAGGCTCCAAAAAGAATCTGCAAAATAAGTCGAGCAGCTGTGTTTTTTTATTTTGTCCCAATGACATGCTGGGTTTTCTGGATTAGCTTTGATGACATTAATCATGTCTTTCTGATTTGGGTTGCTGGTGGTTTGAGTTCTCGCTCCTCTTCCAAGTAAATTAGTGTGGCTCTGGCTTGGAATCAGTCAGCAACCGATGCTAACAGTAATTTTCCCCACATATTATTCTATAGAGTCATTTTTGGATTAAATCATCTGGTCAACAAATGACAAATCAGGCGAAAGTTTTATCTTAAGATCTCATACTTGGTCTGATGAGCAACACCCCAGAAAAGAGATCATGAAATTAAACAACAAAAAAAACAAGTGTAAAAAAAAAAAAAAAGTGTAAAAACTATCATTTCTGCTCATTTTGAGATGTTTCTACTAGCAGGTTCACTGCAGCAAAGGATGCAATCAAGTTCAGGTGACTCTCTTTCCAGCTAATCTACAGAATGGCACCTCAACATGACTCAAACAATGAGCTGATTAAGAGTGACTTTTTACATATAATCAGACATAATGAACCAGTGCAACAAAGTAAACCGTTACACTTAGATGAGGTTAGAGAGGAAGATGAAGCAACGGTTGGACTCTGCACTCTGCTGTATTGCAACCAGGTAAAGGCACATTTCATCAGCATTTGGCTGGTGATAAAGTCCTTTTTCATTTTTAACCATCACCATTGTTATTCTGTTTATGGCATATTCCGATTATGGCAAATGGTTTATATTATAAAACAGGCCGGATTGAATTGAGTAATGGTGACTGTGAAAAATTTATCAACCACTATAAACAAGCCGTGTCATCACTGCTGAGGTGCCGGTGGCGAGGACCAAAACAGGCGATCCCCCACCCACGCCCTCCATGTACTCTTCCTGTACACTTACGGTAATATCAAGCATGCTCGCTATTCCCAACCACTCAAAATCACCCTTATTTGTCCTTGCTCCGGCTCTCCAAATGGCCGAAAGATAATGCAGGATTTCACACTCGTGTATATTAAGCAGAATATTTAAAACAAGTAAGCGACGCTGTGCAATATGCCATCGTGTGTACACGAGTTGCATGCAAACTTTCAACCTCACACCCACTCGCCTCGGAAATGCAAACTGTTCACTAAGGGGAGACCGCAGTGTAGGAAATCATACTACTGCAAGTGGGAGTAGGAAGTAAACTACACAATTAAAACATCTAAATAAATCTGTCTGATTGTGTAACAGTTTGAAATACACATGCTTAGGATACAGAGTTAATACCCCGTGTTGTCTGTCTCTACAGTTATTGAAAGAACAGAAAGACGACTAAAATTTCTTTTAAGTCACCCACACACACACACACACACACACACACACACACACACACACGCGCCACAGTTGGACACATTTCACAACAACGGTGCACAAGGCAAATTTTTTTTATTTGGTCATTTTATTTGGTTTTAAATCGGTGCAACGGCATAGCAAACACACGGCGAGAGAAACAAAACAAAAATGACATCATTCCAGTGTGACCACGTCAAAACAAAACAAACAAGATGATATTGATGAGCAACAACTGTGGCCAAGACCTCCGCATCGATAAAGCAGGTTGCGTAATAGTGAAATACAGTAGAGTGGACTGTCAGCATCGAACATGACAAGAGGAATTAGGTGTAAGAATCTAAAGGGTTACACTATTAAATCCCATGCCGATATTGCCCTTTTATAAAACGCCAACAGAAAGACTGTCATTCATCACTGGTGTGATGGAGATCTGTTCCCGACCGTAACTACAAAAAAAAAATGTCCATAAAACCTGGAACTAAATTTTATTATGCTACACCTTTTTTAAAATGTCTTCCTTTAAAGGCAGCAGTGGAAACCTGCATTTTATTTCCAGGATGTCTTTAATTAATTAAATGTGGTTTGTAACCGCAATCATTTCTCTGTCACAGCAAAAACAACAGCTTTATTATTTCAGTCACAGCCCAAAACCCCTTTTTAAAAAAAATGTTTTTGGGGGGAAATATAAAACAATTCTCCTTAACAAAAGGAGACATATAACCCATAGAAATCTGAAGGGAAACACACACACACACACCTATACAGGAAAACACAAAGTTCATTTTAAAAAGATAATTGTTCATAAACCTGTGCTGACATACAATCAGCCCAGTAAAAAGAACCAGTGCAGGTCTTACTGATGCCCTAAACATTACAGAACTTGTATAACTTCACATACGCCGAATTTGAAGTCGTTTATTCTTGCCGTGGCTTCTGCAACTCGACCGCACTTCAGATCGAATAGATTTGTGTAAGTGGAAAGGCGTCCCAATAAAAAAAAGGAAAAAAATCCTTTTTGACAGTTGGTGCAATTGCTCATAAGTGCCATGTTTTAGAAAGTAGGCTCCTTCACTGCCCGTGTTGCCACTTTGTTTTTTAACTTACACCTGTTGACCTCTATGTCGGCTTCTCTCCTCTGCAGCCTCACTCCAAATCACACTTTTTGCACTGCGTGTAACACTCTGGCTGACCGCAGAGAGAAATTCTCACTGTGCGACATGTCTTCACCCTGGGCCAGAGCTTTAGTCATCACCGAAAGCATGCAGCTCAGAATAGCAATGTTTCACCAAATTTCATGGAAAAAGAAAAAAAGCTCGAGTGCTCAAATGCAGTTGAGGCGTATGTGACGATTACGTTCCTCCACCATGAAAGGACTTATTTTTTTCTCTCTCGCTCTTCTCATTAGCGTACGAGGAGACTAACCGCTACATTCGGCCGAGAAAATCAACTGAATGACAGGGTTAAGACCGTGGTCACGACTGCATAAAAATAACTGGTTCCACTTTCTAATAAACCAACATTTTCTAGTGCTTGTAGGTTGTAAGTAATTTATTAATGAAAAAAATACTAGAGAGGTGAAAAGACAAAGCAAGTGTCCTGCTGGAGAAGAAGATTTTTCTCTACTTGGTTAACCCACAAGTTGTTCTTGATGGATTTTGACTCTTCTAAAACACATAAGTAGATTTTATTTTTCTTAACTGCATTTCTGTTTTATGGCGTTCTCTTCTGTAAAGGTGCATTTAATATCTTTGTTGTAAAGCACTTTGAACTGCCTTTCTTGTATGAACGGTGCTATATAAATAAAGTTTATTATTATTATTACACTTTGACCGTTAATAAAGACATTTGTCACAAGTCTTTCTAGACAGTCAACACACCTGCACTATTTCAGAGTCAAGTTACTGTCTTTTTATTAAAGATCTCCTCCTTCGCTTCTTAATTGCATTCATTTAAGACACATTGTGCTCACTTTGACAAAGCTGCTTAGTAAGACTTTGATGCAGACACACACACACCACAGGTGGGCTAGGAGGGGTTCCTTGATGGCAGCCAGGAGGAAAGTTCTTCTGAACTTTAAATCCACCTGAGGACACATTTTCCCTTGTGTAAGTGCATCACAGAAGGGACTCCTGATAAGACGGGAGTCTGAGGGTGGTGCACCTCTCAGACCAGTCGAAGCCCCCACCCACCTTTTCCCTTACGCTGACGAAGAGACAGAACAGACGACAGGGGTTTTCTCTTTCGGTCTCACTCTCACTTCCTCTCCTCTGGCAAAAAGACAGATGTAAAGATTGTGTGTGTGTGTGTGTGTGTGTGTGTGTGTGTGTGTGTGTGTGTGTGTGTGTGTGTGGAGAACGTGTGAACAAACATTGACGGGGCAGACAGACTGCACAGTGTGTGAGTTAGTCATGTACATGTACACGCTGACCAACAGGTGATGCCTCCTGAATTTCCAAAATGTGTAATAATAATGCAAATTGGAGTTGATGACCATCACAAAAGAAAGTGTGCGATATCTCCACACACATTTCCACTGTGACAATTTATGTAACCTGGAAACACAGTAGTGTTTAAAACGCTAAAACGTTGGAATACGGCTCCAAAACAGCATATATAGACGTACCGGACCTTCGCGTCATGGTAACAATAACACTCACGTGATTAACTTTGTGAAATGTTGCAGTTTGATTACATTTAGTAAAAGATTTGAGTAGCACGGGACACAAACAGCAGCCTCCTGGGTGTAAAGTCCTGTGTTGACTGAACCGTCCATCCACCCAAACTCCTCCTTTACACCTCTGCTTACACAGACGGTCATATTATTGGGGAGGACAGTCTCAAAGTGTGTGCGCATGAAAGCGGTACGTGCACGCAAACACATTCTGATTTTTCTGTTGTGATATAGTGCTATATAAAGAATCCTGAATTGAATCGATTTCGCTTATTTTTCTACGAGGACTTTCTTCCGTTTCTCCCAGTTCATTGTAGCCACAATATTGGTTGACGCTTATACTTTGTTTCAAACACAGACGCTTTAAAAAGAGTGCAGAATTACAAATATGATTGCCCTGAGTGGTGACGTAACGTTTGAGCCCAATAAAGTACAGAGAGTTTTTGATTTTGTCTACAATAAATATATATATATATAAATATAAATCAAAACTTCAAAGGCTCAGCAGCTTTTACTGTGAATGCTTTTATTGTGAAATTAAACACAGCACTGTCCTAAATTTCACAATAAAAGTGGCTTGTTTGACCACTGTTGCAGGACATCCCACACAGGGTTGCGTGAAAGTCGACACACTTTTGCTCGCCTTTTCAAATGGACAGACCGAGACGTCTTCTGGTCGATGAGTGAAAGTGAGATGAAAAGAGAGAAACGTCGGGCTAAAAGCCCATTTAAAACGTTATGGCTAGAATCCTTTAGTGCTGTGGAGCAGAGGACTTCCCCCTTCACTTCTCCTTTTGGTTCAAAATCAATACTTAAAACGGGTTTCCTGTTGTTGCGACAGGCTCCGTGTTTGAGTAGGCGGCCATGATGCAGTGAATGCATTCAGGTTGTCGACACCACACCTACAAAAACTACCTATGACACGGTATAGATGCGGCCACACTGATTCAAAATGAAAATGGGAAGTGCCGTCTTCCTGTAGTTTCCTGTCGGGTGCACTCAAACAAGTTTACATTCACACACACTTGTATCTATAGGGCCCCGCGCACGCGCGTGACGCCACTCTCGAATCACGTAGTGGTGACTGCCAGTGGAAAAGAAAATTTCATTACTCACACACACCAGTTTCTGCAGCTTTCCAACTCTCTGCAAGTGGTTTTCCTGTGTCCTCAGGGATACGTATAAAAAGGTAAGCGAGACAACGGTCTGCATTTCCAGTAAATCTTTCGAAAAGCATCTTTTGGTGACCTGGTGTCTGCTGCTGAAACTGAGAATATGAAGCTGGTTGCAATTTGCCTTTTTGCAGTCTATTGCTGTTCGATCGCCAACACGTCGGCAAACGGTGACGGAACATTGCAGAGGAGAATATTAAACGAAGTCCTGAGGCAGCTGGATACTGTGAAAGCAAGCCTGCCGGTAGGTTCCTCGACATTTACTTTCTCACGCCTTTGCCTATGAGTGGTCGCATCATTACTAAATACAATGTTTTTGGTTTGTGTCTTGCAGGGCAATGAGCAGATGCTGAATACTCCACCACGGAATATTGAGGTAAGCCAAACTAACTTCTATTCAAAATAATGTTGACAGTATGGTCACTGCCACATTTAATATTTGTGGTTGCTTACTCATTATTGGTATTCTCCCACTTAGTTGCTAATTGTCATGTGCCGGCTACTGTAGGAGTACATCAAATGACGTGTGAAATCATGAAATTTATAATCAATCAGCTGTAAAGGTCAAAAATCAAAGGCTTTCCTTGCAGTCTTGCAAACTGACATTTATAAATATTTAGATTTTTTTTTTTTAAATCTCACACCTTCTGCTAGCTGAGCTATGAAAAACACATGTTAAATGAAATGAATTGCAGAATCCCGTGAGATTGTCGGTATACTATACGGTAGACGCAACAGTCAGACTTACCGAAGTAGCGCAATGCTAACAAAACTGAACCTACAAAAAGAAAAAACAATTGGTCATAGTATAGTAAAATTACTACATTTAAATGTGAGCATACATTTTTTTTAAAAATCTTCTATTTAACACCACAAACATGAAATCTACTAAAAAGAATTAAGGACTGGAAATGATTAATAACAGCACTACAAATGTATAGTTTCTTGAGTTTTGTGGTAAACATGCGAGTTAAACTAAGGCAAATATGACCAAAACAGTAATTGTCACAGCAACAATGATATTTAGCTTATTTGCATTTTTTGTAGAATTAGACCTCTTAGAGGGGCAAAGTGGCTACCAGACTACTGCTCAACATTGCAACAGTTTGACATTGCTTTCAGAACAATCCGAGTATGTGCACTCGACTTCAAACGAATGCCTATTAAGATGCAATACTTTTCTGGTCAGCCCTCTTTCTTGTCAGGCTTGTGCTCCCATGAGTCAAGTCTAGAGCTCGCTCACTGCATTTTTCTCACAGCTTCCGTTGCACACTCAAGCGAAATGTGATGAGTAATCGCGCAGAGATGCAGACAAAACCATGACACTTCCTCACACCACCTCACAAACTGGCAACGCTCTCTAGCGTGCCAGAAAACATTTGACTCTAATGTCTTGTCTAAAAACCCGGCAAATTGCAGCTTATCTTAAACCGCGAGCGATAAGGATTCCTGAGTCGGCGTGAGGCCATTATTTTGCAAAAGAACGCTTCACAATCTGAGCAACAATCACGTCACTGTAGCGCAAAAAATAGGTGAGAATATGTGACCGTCAAATGCAAAGACACCTTCAGAGAATTTCTAAATAAATAGCGTATTAAGAATGTATTAAGGAAGCCGCTGTTATTGTTCAGTTCTCTTCCCTGAAGGAATACTCTAGCCTACTAACTCTCCGAGCAGGCGTACTGGAATCTAAAATAACCAAACTAGTTGGGCGCGTTAGCGTCGCACATTGAAGTGCGAGTGTCTAAGCAGAAAACAAACCGTTTCACTTGGAAAAAACGTGTCAAAACGTTCATTTAGTTTTCTGGAGGGAAACACTTCAGACATAAAAACATCCAAAGCACTTTTAGGAAAAGAAACTTAATAACAGAGGAAAATGTATTTGATTGAGTTTCAGTTCAGATATAAGTGTTTTGCATGAATGTGATTGGAAAGTCAACTGCAACGATGAAGTCATGACATGAAACCAAAAACGGCTTTCTTGGAAATGTTTTTGATGGCAGGATTTCCCCCCCCCTCAAATTGATGTATGTACAATTCCAGCATAAAAGAAAAGAAATCACCATTTCTTTTCAACAATCAACAGACAGTTGGTGAACTAGATCTATGGGTGACAAAAGTAAACTTTTAAAGCCTAAAATAACTTACCAAAACCAAGTCAACAAACACGATAGGTACAATTTTGCCATAGATTTTAAATCCAGTAACAGTATCACTAACATAAGATAAAAATACAGGACAATCTGATATGACTATTGATATGTTTTTGTGTAAGTGATGTTTTTATTCACAAACATCGTTTTGTCTTCTTCATTACATTAACAGGACTGCTGCTGTCTGTCAGCCTTGAAATGCTTTCGGGCTAATCTGCAGGTGAATTTCAACGCCACAGAAAAGAACCAGACAAAACAGACAAAGAAACTTTACAGGATCCTGAAGAATCCCAAAACTGTAAGTAAATAGGTGCGGGTGGGAACGATTAATTAAAGATATCTAAATCCGTATTTCAAGTACAAGTCAAGATTGCAGTACAGTACATTTCTAAAACCAACATATTTCTTTGATCCATTTCAGGAGCAAGGTCTGGACTTTTGTCATTCAGGAGGCGTCCAGGTAAGAGACAATTCTGATAATAGCAGCTCAAGTTATTTCCTTACTTATTGGCTACTGATAGTTGGGTCATATAAAAAAGTGAGTGTGTGGTTAATTTCTCTCGTTTCCCTGCAGTCCACCTGCCAAGACTGTCACTCACATCCAAAGGAAAACGCCAACGAGTTCTTCAACAGACTGGAATCTCTTATTCAAAGGGTAAGGGTATTACTTTCTGGGGGTTTATTTTTTTTTTATTTGACACATTTCAACATACACAGACACAACTAGAACTTTGTTTTTACTGCAGCATAAGGAAAAGGTGGCTGAAGATCTGTAGCACTACATGACATTAATGTTGTAAAGATGTGAATATATGAAACAATGACTGATGCATTATACATGTCTCTTTCTTTAGGCCATAACCAGACTGAGCATGGACTGAGAAGTGGCGACGACCTACTTGTGACAAAGGATTTAATGTCAAGAAGACACTACGCTGAAAAGATGCTAAACATGTTAAAGCCTTCTGAATATTTAACTTATTTAATATTTATTTAGATAGTTGTGAAGAACCCACTCAAGTTATGAAGATGGTATTCTCTGGAAAGCTGCTTTGCTGCCACCTGGTGGACTTGGTAGTTTTATTCTCATCTTTTTCACATAAAGTGAAAGTTATTTGTTGTAGTTCTCAAAGAATATAAATTATACAATGGCATTTATACTATGTATGACGTAACTTAGTAAAGGAATTCTTTTATTGAAATATCTGTACCATTTGAAAATATTAAATAGATTACAACGCAAGAGGTTTTGGTTTGCTTGGTCTATATGTAGGACATTTCTAAAAGCTTCCAGTGGATACACACACATGCATGCTTTTATGTATTTTTTATAAGACGTGTGATAACACAAGTTGCAGCACAAGCAAGTATTGATGTGTCTTACGGTTCTTCTTCCATGAGCTCGTCACAGGAAAAAAAAAAAAAAGGGGGACTGTAATTGGATAATTGGCCACACAGCCTGCAGACTAGAGCAGGACAGCAAAGGGAACATGGTTATCAGTCATTTGCAAATATACAAATTGTGGCGCTACATTAAATCAGAAGACGCACTGTTCTGTTTTCAACAGTGGGTGGCAACATGGATCCTTCCAGCTGATAATGAGCAGACGTCATGAGGGAACATTTGTATTTATGCTCAAGTTTATAACACATTTTTGTTTTAACACTGTTGTGTTTTGTCGATTTAAAACCACTTATGGGGTTTGCTATCAAGATTTGTGCTGGACTAAAGCTATTTGATATGTTTTAATTGTTTATTATGTCATAAAGGTATCATATCTTTCACAGTTTGATCTCCTTTTGAGGAGCTACTTTCCTGATTTCCTATTACACTATATTCATTATATCGTCTCCAGTGATTCTTCCAATGACCTTGCTCCCTTTCATGAAGTGTTTGGTATTTTAAAGCAGCGTAGACTGACTGAAAAAAGAAAACAAAAAAAAACATGACAGCAATCAAAGTGAAATGTGAAATTTTACAACATGGTACAACATGAGACATTGCAACAGCAGCAACCCTGCCAAAGTCACCAATAGGTGGACCGCAGTCCGGGTCTGGACCCAAACGGCATCACCTATGACGACCGATTAAATTATTGAGAAATATTACATTTTGACGGGGCATTTGTATTTTATAATACTCAATATACAATGTTGTTAAAGATAGTTCAATAAATACTGCTACATGATAAATAGAAGGCTTCAACACAGACCCTGTGAGCGGTATTGGCCAAAACTGCTTCAAGTGATTAGTGGCCCCAAAAATCCCGATTGGAGCGCCCTTAAAAAGCTTCGCACCACAGACTTCCAGGGCCAAATATACATTAGGAGTCATACCTGATTGTTGGATGACTTTTCATGTCAGAAACAAATCACATTCAACACAAATACTGATTTAGTTTGTTTGAAGACAATAGAATTGAAGTGCCCTTACCCACCACCAGAGGGCCCCATTTTAGGTAGTGCGATGTATATAGTAGGTAAAGAACTAGGGGAAAAAAAAGGTTTCAATCCAACATTTGCTTTAAAATCATGTCCTGTACTGTTCTCTCATCGAGTCTCATTGTCTATTCAATGAATAAAACATGAAATCAGGCTTTTGTTACCTGATTGGAAGATATTGTGTTTGGGCACTTACATAAAGAAGCAAAGTTAGGGTCATAAAAAATATATTTAATCTGTCTATCCATGTTCACTTCACCACTGTCTAGGTGGGTTCACCTTGGGTAAAAACACGGTTAAGTTCTGTGGCAAGAAATCTACCACACAAAAAAACAAACAAACCACTTAGACAAGTATGCAGAAACATGGCAATCCAAATACCACTAACAACTCTCACAATGACAGGTGCAAACATGTTTTAAAGCAGGAGTTCAGCCTACAAACACCACTGCTGTGGACTTCCCAGACGACAAAGGGGATTTCAGCAACACAAACTCATCAAATCTTACCAAGATGTTTCTTCACACCTGTGAACAAACATTCTTGCACTTTAGAGCCTCGACTTAAGGCGTAAACCAAGATTTATATAGTCAGCCAACAAAAACATCAGTCAGACCGTGTGCCATTACAAAAGAGGAAAATGGAGAAGGTCAAGAAGCAACTTCCCTTTGTCCTTCCTCTTTCACAGAATAGTCACTTTCCTTCTCCAGCACCATACGTCCACCTAAATATTTTGTGCATATTTTCTTTAATGACATGCGAGGTTAAATAATTGAAAATGGTTCACGTTTTGACTACAATGGGCAACAAATGGGTGTGAAGGGGTCCAGGAAAACCAACTGTTGTCAAGCCTGCCATTTCATTTTGGCCATAAAACGCCTTCTTGATATCAGGTTGAAAATGCTTTCTTGAAAGGGATTCGCAAGTGGGATTTTCTCAATCCATGGGTTGGGATCTGGTGACAATGAAGGTCATAACATATGCTTAACATCATTTCCACACTCAAACCCGGTGTGAAAACATGTGTTGCTCCAGTCCATTTTCAGGTTTTTCCTTAACTTTTTTGTTACCTGTCTGTGTGTATCTGTAGCGATATGCCTTTGTGGCAACTTTTCACAATACACGATGGCAATTGTGGCAGCCTGTAATGCATTCCACATTTGTATTCCAAATTCCAAGTCAGATTTAATTATGTCCTTATATTAAAATTACTTTTGTGACTTGTGACTTAAGAAAGGCTATGGCTACAAGTTGTAACATGCAGTAAAGCACTTAGCTTACATGTACATATATACTTTGCATTTATTTCATAATATTTTATTTATTCATCTTTATTCAATCAGGTAATCTCCCCGAGATCCAAGATCTCTTTTGTAAGAGAGGCCTTCGTACTGCTCTCTGCTGCACTAAGAAAAACCAGACAAACAGCAGCACGTGACACACAAACGACATCTGGCTATGTTCTTCAGGTGTCAGGTGATTTGTTTTTTTTAAAGATTACAATTGGCCAGTGGGATGACACACACAAGTTCCTCTGCAATTCATTCCATTTATAAAAAGGTGCAAAGACATGGAAGGCATTCTTCCCATGTTCAGTAAGTACCAAAGGGGTTACTAGCATCCTGAGGTCTGGTCTGGTGAGCAGTGGTTTTAAATTTAGGAAGAGCAGCGGTATACTGCGGCAGCTTTTGCTGGAGAAACTTTCTAAATAGAAAATTGTCTCTGGTTCTCTTCTTGTTGCTAGTGAGCAGCAGTACAGAGTGTTTGACAAAATAATGCCAATCAGCAATTGAAAATCAGTTAAAAGTGTAACGGACAAGCACCGACATATTCTACATTTGGCAAATTAACCTATCGTAGAGGCTTAATGTCTTCGTTGATCTGATGGAGAAAAAACGCTAGTGTATAAACAAAAGCCTCCCATTGCAAGGTTTCTTCAGAATGTGTTGACACATTGAGGTCATGAGTTCAGTTGCTGCACGTAAAGAGGAATTTGAGCTCCCGAATGCGACACCATAACCACCGTGATATATTAAAATTAAAATGACCAACTAATACGAACACCATAATCCTAAATATAGAACATTGTGTTTCTTATCCTCACGTGTATAATTGCTCCCTACTGTGTGTGATGTTACGATGAATGCATTATGGCCGCTCTGATCAAGGCGTCATCAGATTTGTCAGCTTATAGTAAATAAAATGAGCACGATTTGAAATGACCTTTTGTCCATCACTAATGGGAGTGCAGCCCTTTTATGACTTCAATGATCTTTTAGAGTCAGCACAAATTCAGTGTATGATAAGTTCACCTGTTCCTTTTCTAAACCTAAGTATCATCAAATAATTACCATAGTTTCAAGATAGTTTATTATGCTAGTTATTGTGATTAACGAAGATTATTACTACCATTATTATATAACTTGCCTGAATACCACCATGGCAACAAAGCTTACTTGTAATTACAATAAAATGGGTTTATTTTTCAAATTTCTCAAAATGTCCAGGATTTAAAACATAAGAAAGTTGAATTGTGTTACTAAACAATGAGTTAATATCTTTAGTGTTAGTGAGTTCAAGCAAAGCATATGGCTTACTGCAGGTCTGAAGCATTTTCTCTCCAAAACTTGTTTTGCTTTGATCTTGTTCAGGAAAAAAAACACAAAAACATGATGGCACAGTGCTCTAGCAGGATTTTGCACTGGAATTGCCTGCCTTACAACTGAGACCACACTATGATGAAAGCAAGAAAACCAAACAGCTGTGTTGTGTAGATCAGCGAGAGCTGTTAACCCAGCAAAACCATGAAAAGGTGTCTTCTTGGTGAATCCCTCTTGGGGGGTGTGTGTGTGTGTGTGTGTGTGTGTGTGTGTGTGTGTGTGTGGTAGTGTGCAGTCAGGTAAACGGGTTTTCCACAGTGGCGAGCACAAAATGTGTAGTGTGAACTTAGAAATATAGGTTTGCAAAAGCTCAGCCTGTCAGTCAGCCACTGTGGCCTCAATGGAAGAAACTCGTGTGCGACATCACAGAAACCATATTTGTTGCACAGCTTTAGATGAATTAACATCCCTCGTGACAAGATTGTTTAAACAAATTGAGCTTCCTATCCTGCTTTAGAAATAGACTACTGACAAGTGCAGGGAGATAATGTACACGTATGTCCGAAGTCAGCTGTCAGTTTATAGCCGTTTGGAGTTTTCTGCCCTTAGAGACACTACCTAATCTTTATTGTGTGATCGCCGTCACTATACTAATGTTAATCATGATAATATCCAATAATTATGATAATGATCTATGTTAGCAGGGAATGTCCTGTGTATGTCTGAAGTTTCAGTTTGCTAAGAAGCCCCATACATACTGTAACGATTCTTTCCACTGACACACACAGAGCATAATGATTATGGATTCTTTCACCCAGACATTCAGTCATGAGCAGATATCGAATGAGTAAATATAAAAAGGTCGACATACTGGATGACAGGTCGACTATGATTAGAATCACGATGCTAGGAGACTCCGAAATCCTGTGGGAACACAAATCCCTGACAAGAGAGAAGAGGGCAACAAGGAGCAGGAAGTGAGGAAACCTGCAGGTGACCTTCCGTTTGTGTCTCAGCACACACAGTGGCTCATTGCCTGGCTGCAGTGGAGGGATAGTAGCACAAAGAGGAAATTCTTAAAAGACCATCTCTGGAAGATGGTCACTTAGTAATTCAGTCTTTCATTTGTTTTATTTTCATCCGTCTTGTCTTATTTCGCTTTTCCTGAAGCACATTGAGTTATAACATATGATGTATGAAATGTGCTTTATAAATAAACTTGATGCCTCAGCTTAACAATTGCATTTCTTTTTTTTTACATAGAACAGGGACTATGGATTGTGCCCCCCGTCACTTACTTTAAAAGTTTAGGAAGACATCTTGTAATGGCCAATATGAGGAACCATTACAGCAACCTCTTTGCCCATCTTTTAATGAAAACCGGCAGTGACTTGATCAGAAGGGAAATTAAGATTAATTTAACACCTCACCCAACTGAACCAGACTATAACAGACTCTGTCCAACTTGAACCAATCAGTCATCATCACACCCAATCTGCCTCAACTCTGGAACAAGTCCTCGCTTGCTTGACAAACACCTGCCCTGGCCAATTTGCGGTCAACACGAAGGTTATGGTTTTGCCCTCCATTGCCAATGAGCTAAGCACTTAACCCTTACTGCTCCAGCTGCATGAGTAAGGGACCACAACAGATTAACTGAAACTAACATTACAAATTAAATCAAAAAGATGACCTGTAATCACCCCCATACTATGCCAGACTCTCTTCTTACTCTTCTAATCCTTGCAGGATGGACAATAAATAAATCATCACCTCCATCACCTAAGATCACCTCTCCAACTCAAATTGTCTAAATGGATGGTGATGAATCTGTCCAGAATAAAAATTCTCGGTTAACCATCTCGCCATCAAGAAACAGAACAGTAACGTGTCATGTCATTAGCACCATCAGCTCACTTTGATAATCAGAATCGGTCAGTGTGGCCATGCCCTGAACTCGAGGTAAAAGGATAACTGATGCTCTACTCTCGTACTCTTAAGCCATGTGCTACCGAGTGCCCAGTCTGCTGTTCTGACCAAACTACTGGCAAAATGAGTGGATGCACGAAAGCCACGCAAACCCGGTTAAAAGACTTGTAAAGACAAAAAAAACCACCCTGCACAATAGAACTACAAATTGTGCGTGACAAATGTTGTTCCAAAAAAAAATTAAAATACCCCTTGGCTAAAAAAAGAACAATGCATCCGCTCCTTTAATGACGCAAGCTTGTGGGTAAAAATGCAGTGAACATAAAAAGAATTGGACATGATGATCCCTAAGTTGGAGATGACTCAAATGCAACACGGTATCTCAGCAAAGCCACTAACTGAGTGCGATACTATGCTGTGGTGGCCTGTGGTAACCAATCCTCCACTGACATCACTACTATCAGGGAAACCAAAGGTTTTTTTCCTCCTTCTTTCTTTCTTTCTGTCTGGTAAAAATATGGTGACAACGGTGACATTTAGTTTTTGGGACTTGCAATTTCTGGTCAGAGTGCAAATTTAAATGACATCATCCACACACAAAACGTCAGAGGAAGTGGCGACTAATTGATTATTCAAGACATTAATCATTGATGCATCTGGCAATTAGTCAGCCTGTTGCAGCTCAGAGTTTGGCAGATTTCTGAAATAATGTTGGAAGCTAAATCAATTTAACGGCCTTACATATAGCAATGAGGCAAAGACCTATACAATTAATACATGATCAAATCTATTAAATGAAGAAAGTTTGCAACCGTGTTAATCTGTAGCTTTCACTTATATAAAGAAATACAAATAACTAACGGAAACGTTCAGGAGGAAGCTCCAAAATATGGACAGCATGACTTACATGCGCTGTACTGTAGGTGTCTGTGTGCTTGTGGCAAGCACTGAGGAAGAAACACACATCGACATCACCACAGGCTACAACTGATCGCGTTTACGTCGGCCGTTATCTCGACTCTTCCACACGACCAAAACCTACCTCACCTTCCATGATTAACATCATGTGGGAGAGTTATGGAAAGAACAAGGAGACTTAAGTCAGAGCGAGGAGGGGGTAGGAAAGAAAATTTTCTTGTGGGATGGTGAAGATTTCTACAACCAACTTGAAGTGGCGTCACATTTACATTAATAGTATAAATAGTATAATATAAATTCCACTGGAATTAGGTTTAATAGTACATTTCACACAAATAATGTAGCTCAAAGTGGTTTACAAGAAAAATAAATAAAACGGTTAAACCAAAACGAGAACAAAGTAACATCATTGATAATTATATATTTGAATATGCGGCAATGACAACGACATGTAAATGCTGAGTAATGAGAACGTTAAATATAAGGAATAGTATTTCACAGTGTGGCAGCAAACAAGCCGCATTTTCAGTTTTCTTAAGATTGTGGTTGAAGATATCAAACAAACCTGCATCACACAGAATCTCACTGAACATAAAAAAAACAGGAAATCTGCACAGGGTCAAATTTGAGTTTAACCCAGGATTTTAAATCTTGCATCCGCAGCAATGCATAACGAGTGAATTTGGGTTTGGTTTGGTTTATGACAATATTGGTTTACATAGGCAAAATGCATTTGATTTTTAACTTCCCAAGTGATTTTTCAGGGATGTTATAAATATAACTTTACTTTCCTGACTGGTCAAATTAAAATGTTAAAAAAGGTAAACACTTGCACCGTAAAATCAAAATCTAATCTTTAGTGTGGGCAATGACTTCACAGTGAGATATGGAAACAGCAGGGATGCCCCCACATAGCGACAAATTCCATGGATCGAAATTTCCCCACCCTCTTCACTCACGTCAAAATCCTGTCACATTCATTATTTTTGATGACTCCATAAGAAACCCCAAACTAAAACCTGACCTGTGAAGCCCTCTAGACTGAGCGACAATGACCAACATGTCACGGCGCAAAAGGCGGAGGTTGTTGGCACGGCTACCACCGTTATCTGGGATTCTTGTGGGGAATCCCCACGAGATCGTGGGTGTAAGAGAAACCCTTCATTCACTCAGTGTGACAGTGTAACAGACCCAAGATGCATCTGTACCTGCAGCCAGTTGTGCTCCTGCCCATTTTTATTTGTGAATTACATATTAAGGCCACGCAAAAATAAATAAAAAAAAAGTAAAATGAAGTGATTCAACAAAAATAAAAGTTCTACAGTTCTAATTCCTACAACATGCATTTATCTCCTATATAATTTATACACTAACTTACTTGCATCATTTTATTTATTTTTTTTTTTTGCATTTTAGAAGAGAGCATTCCGACTTTTTCTTTTCAGAGTTTGGTCTAGCTATCTTCAAAAGAAGCTGCCTGTGACATTGGCATATAGTTCATTTGCCTTCAGTTTCTATGTACCACAGTCATTTTATTAAATGCATACTGCATGAAGTGATGTTTAATTCCCACTTTGAAATCAACTGCTGCCCAGACAAAGCCCAAAGAAACAAAAGACGTGAATGTTAGATATGTTGTGGTCTTGCAAGCTGTTGTTCATGTTGAACAACAATCAACAGATTTCTCTGAAGAAAGGAAAGCAAAAAAAAAAATAAATAAAAAAAACTAGTCAATTAAGTACTATAAACATCAATAGAAATACCAACAAATCTCCTACAGTACAGCATGGCAAGTGTCCACCAAATACCATTTACGCCACTGTCAAAAAAAATAAAAGATAAAATAAAAAACTATATATAAAGGGACATTAAAGAAACAATTTAAGAAAATCAGATTTGTTCCGATGTGGACCAACTGCCAAATATTTCAATAACTGTCATCAGAAAGGGCAGTCTATGCCCACTTGATTTTCTTTTTTCTAACTTTGGGTTTTCACCATGCAGTTAAAGGAAAAAAAAAAAAACTACATGATTAATAGGAAAAAATATGTTCTTACAAGTACACACCTTTACTAGCCCACTCATTTTGATTCTGCTGCACCCTATAAATAAGCAACAGGACAAGAGGGCACCACAAGCCACTGATAAACAGAACTATTGTACATCTTCAAAGGAAACTGCTATCAAGCTTTTAAAAAGGTTTAAAATGGAGAAGACTTTCAGAATTGCTCTCTGGATGTTTTGTCTCACAGGGATTCTTCAAGCAAAATCTATCCCCAAGGCTTTACCCTTCTACTTGGCTGACCTGGGCTTTGAATTTCTACGGAATGTCTCATGCGTAAGTTATTTCATATATGTAGTCTAACAAACATTTTTAAAAACAGCAAGTGTTTCAGAAATATGTCTCAAATACGTCAGATGTTCCAATAATAGAAATGCTTTAACTGAAAGTGAATAGTGAAACCTGGTTGTTTTTTCTCTCAAATCTTTTGTAGGTGCAGAATGTGACTTTCACTTCCCCAGCAAAAGTGCAGGTAAGTGCTCTCATTCAGGATGTTGACGTGGCTTTTGAAAATTGCAGCAACCAAGCCACCTGTCCTAAAGGCTTTTACAATGCCTGCCTTTACATTGCAAAAATGTTAGCTTTTGTTGGCAATCCTAGCGTCAACCTCAAAGATGTTTTTCTCAAAATTGCCAAAGACACTGAATGAATTCCCACGTACCTGAGCCAGCACTGGTAAATGCCAAGACGCTGCTGCTGATGATGCTCACCTATCTGGCAGCAAATCTAACCATAAGACTAACATCTGCAATCAGCTTTTCACATTAGCGGGAACATCAATTGAAGCCGATTCAACTTTTCACCCCCTTTGTGGATTTCATCACGTCACCAAGTGTGACCCAGAGCATTGCTGTGTCTTTTTCCAGGTTGACTGCCATACTGCAGCCCTGGAGCGCTTCAAGGAAGGGCTGGAACAGGCCAAAGAGATCTGTACAGGTGACACTTATCGAATTGACTACACGCTGGATGCTTTGGAATGTAACCCGCGATCGAAGTGCTGCCAGCCTGTGAGTATTGCCTCATAAATTACTTACGATTTAAAAAAAGGTCTCCAACTCTCACTCAAAATGCACAATCCAATACTAAAGCCAGCCTCCTCTCCACAGACACCGACAACCTCTTCAGAGTGCAAGTGGGAAACCCGTAAGCAGTTTACACTCTTTGTGAACGACCTCGAAACGTTGATTCAACAGATCAATAGCGGGTGCTATTAATCTACACTGACCCTACAGATGTTTCCTCTACTTTATCCTTATTTAATGTGCAACTGCGCCCCTCAAATTCAGCTAGAAACCACTCTCCGCAGTTTTTTAGAAAATTCAACAAGGGAACACCTGCATGAGGCGTGAGCTCGTGGCTGCGTAGTGTGGGGGTCAGGGCGACAACGTAGACTGACACTGATTAGAGCTTGTTTTTATAAAAATGTCATGAAGTAGATTAGGTCCGAACTGGTTTGGTCCGAACTGTCAGCATTGGCGTCGCGTGTTCTAGGCTGATTTAAAAACAGCCATTTTCAACCCATGAAATGCAGACTTTTATAAATTTGGTAAGAAATGTCAATATTAACAGCAGCACCGATGTGTTTCATCATAGTACAGTTATATTTAGATTACAGCTCAAAGAACACGCTTAAATGTGCAGTACCCCTTTAATATTATACACACTGCACTACAATGTGACTTCACTCTCTTTCTGTAACCATTCAAAAACACTGCAAGAAGTTCTCATGTTATTTATTCATTTATTTATTATGCAACTGATGTACCTCATTCATCTCTGTATACGACATGTGAAATGTTGCTAATAAAATGTGAACAAGTACAAATGTGATTCCTGATTTTGTTTTCATTTATTCTTGCATTTGTGCTCATGTAAAATGGTAACTCCTCTCTCCCTCTCTAAACAAAATAAAATAAATGAACGTGGTGATCAGTATCTTCAGTGTCGGAATAGGAAACAAACGCCAGTTTGTGAAATCATGTTCCTAGAAACTTGTACAACACATGATTTTGCCAGCGTCTGAAAAGACATCAGATCCTTTTCATGAGGATAAACAAAATAGAAATAGCAGAAGTTGCCATCAACTTGTATAACTTCTTCACTAGACTTGAGCCTAAAGTCAGAGTGGCATGCTAAAGTGTAGTAACTGTTGAGATAAGGTTAACCCCAACACTATGAAAGCCACTAGGTCCCTTGAAGAGTGACAAAAGTGCAGTTAAACTAGCACACACTTCACTAATGTTAGGAAATTTTTATCATCCCATGTCAAGTCTTGAACTTCCACTTAAGCCGCACTGTGACAAAATAGGGGCTGCGGAATACTGAATTTAAGGAATATGGCCCGGAGAAAAGCACGTTAAAACATTTAGTAACAACAGAGAGTGCAGGAAAAGCGCACAGAGATTATGTCGGGGCAGATGGATGGGAGTACAAAATGATGGACCGTCACACTGGAGACTGGTTTCCTTTAACGCTGCTTCCACATCCCAACCAAGTAGTTGTAGTAGCCTAAACTACACTTTCCCCTTACAGTTCAGCAGATCAGAAACGCTCAAAATGTGTCACTTGGAACGACATACATTGCCATATAACATGAGGACAAAAACCGCATCAATTTACAGTTTTCTGTCTTCATATTTTAATTTAATATGGTCCAGACAGATCTACTGTGTCAGTTAAGATTCCTGATACTGGCATATACAATCATACTTGTAAGGTTGATATACAACTTCCTTGCTCCCAAGCCACAATAAATCTGCATGTGCACACAAAAGCATAAGGTGCCACAAGGCTGCGCCCTTTCACACTTCATACCAATGACTGTGCAAGTCATCGCAGTATTTTTATAGACTGCTGAAATTCACAGATGATGCAGCTTTGGTGGGGCTTTTAACTCATGATTATGAGAAATCTCGCACATCAGAAAATAAAACACGAGCAACTTCTCAAATTTCTCGACTTTAAACAAGAAAACAAAAATGACAACTGACCACTGAAATATGACTTCTCCCAGTGAAGAATGTGACCACTGAGTGTTTACAGTTCAAGTTGAGCAATTTTTTCAATGATTAACTTGATTGATTTGGTGCCAGCACACCTTTGTTTGCAAAAAAGCATTTTCACCACCGGAGGCAGTGGGACTACACCAATATGGACCATGTGGAAAATCTGAGTGGAAGCAATGACTGATGGTTGCACAATGAAACAAATAAACCAATAAAGTCAAATCCATCACGCCCTCTTTCATTTGAATACGCACTTTGCATGTTGTACCTACGCCCTGAAGGTCAAACAATTAGGTACACACAGCACTCAACTGCTCAACAGACCATCAATAGTAATACCAGAATGTCTATATATCAAAAAAAGTAAGTGCAAATTCAAGTAGTGTAAGCATGTCATTTATTATGTCAAGCCGAGTTTGGTACTATGTTTTAATACAAATGTATTTCTGGTGTAAGATGTTCAACAACGTACGCTGTTTTCAGCAGTCTCAATAGGAAACTTCCCCTGTGGCACTAAAAGGTTTTCATACCTCCACGTTGAGGAAACTGTTTTGAATATCATCCACCGGTTAAGGTGCGATCAGTGAATATTAGACACGGATCACATCATGATGAATTACCTATAGGGCCAGTTTGACCAGTGTCAAAGAGGATGTAGCCCACATTGTGAGCCGATAAACCGGGACATCATGAGTTGTGTAACAGTATTTCAATTACTCTATATTTGGTTATGGATATGGATATATATATATATATATATTTAGTCATATATAAAAAGTTTGTTTGCAAGGCATTTTAATAAAAAGTAAATTGAGCAGATACATTTCAGCAGATAAACCACGCACTTTTTTTTAATAAAAACTCATGCTGAGCGTGAGGCCCAAGCATTCAGTTAGTCTTTTCAAATTCTCTTTCTTCAGTGAGTTCTGCCTTATTTAATTAATAATGACAAATCACAGAAAGACAGCTAGTTGAGATGTTGCGGCTGCTTTACAAATATTCTAATATGCACAAAACATAAAGCATAAAGTGTCAGTACATGACAGAGTAAGCAAGAAAAACCCTCTGCACCACAAACTCGGGACGGCCAACCTAGTTTCATAAGAGCTTGAAGTTAAATGCTGTGCTAAGATAGGCCACTTGAGGGATTTTACCATGTTGTAGTAGCATCATGAAAAAAAATTCCAAGAGTCATCTAAAGGAAAAACAACGCTGTATGCTTTAGCTGCTATACAACAATTTCAGCCCACCCTTTCCACCCACAGCTATATAAATTCAATACAGCACAGGGGGTAAAGTAAACCAATACAACACCTCTACTAAACAACTTGTTTATCACACTGACAAGGCCTTCAAGCTGAATATGGAGCACTTCCTTAGGATTGCCGTTTGGATTGTTACTCTCTTTGGCTGTCTTCAAACTAAACCTTTACCCATACATGACTATCGTATCGAAGAAATGCGGAGAAATGTTTCTTGTGTAAGTTATTTCAAGCCAAATACGTTTCCCTGCTCAGTTTGCGAGCAGTTTCTGCCAGTTACTAATACAGTTGTTTTCTTCTGTCCATACAGCTATCAGATTCAACATTCTATCCTCCATCTCTGACGGTAAGGCAAAACTTTATATTGTCACGTTTTCGATTTACAGTTTTTTAAAATATGATGCATTCACACAAACTTCAGTAAGTCACATGTAACAAAGACATAATATATGTATGTACTAAATATGACGAACCACCGATCACTTTAATATTAAGTCTGAAGAGAAAAAGTCATGTTGGGGTACTCCCCAGCATCAGGGTTTAGTTGAGCTTTTATAAACCACATGTGAAGGTTCTCTAGTACAGGAAATGAGCTTGGCAGGTGTTGATACATCACACAGCTGTGACAGCTTCTATTTGCTGACTTCTCTGCGTGCAGCCACAAGTCTGCCTCGGTCAGAGCCGTAAAAGGAAGCTAAAACATCTTTCTCTCACACAGGAGCCCTGCATTACTACAGCAATGAAGTGCGTTAAGAGGGAACTTGAAGGAACAGTCAAAAAGGAATGTACAGACCCCTATAATTACATAGACCTTTCTCTTGAGGCCTTTGAACATCAAATTGCACGACTGGACAAAGGCCATGTAAGTACTTCTCCAAGCTGTGTTGCCATGAATGTCTACAAGATGAAATTTGTTCAAATGGACTAAATGACTTTTCATCTTCTCCTTAGGCACAGACAACCGCCCCAGAATGTGCCTGTGAGTTATTGCCTGAAACTTCTTTCAGTAAGTTTCTGGACAAAACACAATCATTAGTTCAGCTTATCAATGCTGCAGCTTCGGGCAAAAAAAAAAAGTAGGTTCAGAGGCTGGGGCAGCCTTTGTGCCACAGCTTCCCTATCAGCTGTACTGAGAAACACAGCAAGAAGTCTGAAGAAGAAGATATGTGATGCAAAGAATGGACAACTACTTCATGCAGTATGAGATGACATGGACAACCATTGATTCTGAAGACATACTTTTCAAGAATACATATAATAATCCATGTGCTGTACGGATTTTCTGTAATTAAGAAACATTTACACTAGTTGAATGGAGTGATCTCAGGTATATCGGTTTTTAGTAATGCTATGAACGCTGCTCTGAAATATTTGCATTTATAATCATGTAATTGCAATATGGAGATAAGGCTATTTACTACATAATTTTATATTTCTCCAATTATATAATTTTTCCTATGATTTTAACAAGAATCTGCTGTGAAGTGTATTTAAAAGTTCTCAGTCCATTTCCAACCATGAGAATGTATTTGCTGTAAGGTCCTGTAAGTCTCTGAATTTTTATTTATATATTTATTGTTTATTTAATATGCTGTACATTGGTGCTCTATGGATCATGGTATAACTTAATAAATGTAATCTTGAATTTGTGTATTGCCATTAATATGCTGACAGTGGAAAATGACAATAAACTCTTGAGGTTTCGCTCATTTGGAGACTTCAAAAAACAAGAATTCTATCTGGATTTTGTTTTAGATTAACCTATATATAAGATAAAACACATTACAAAATCTGTCTTAGAGCCACATTTTCCCACTGAACATTTGTAGTGATGCAAATAACGTGGGAGAGAAATAGGTGTGCGGCCTCCGTAGGAGGCTGAATTTCCTCCACGTTAACGACAATTTAGCGAGTCTAGCTGTCCGGAAGTATGAATATGGAAAATTAAGTCACTGTTAAGTCATTTGAGGAAATAATACAGATTGTGTATAGTCCCACGGTGCTTAGCTATTTGTGTCAAAAGTAAGGTCCACTTTACTCGTCAGCCTCGTGTTAACTGCAGGATTATATTTTGTTTAATAGAAAAATACATGTATTCTATCAAGAAAAAGAAAAGGTGGCATAGTAATATGGTTTGTAAAATATACCAGGACTGGTGATAGGCAGTGGGCCAAAGAAACCACCGATTGATGACATGGGTAGTTAACTCCTTTGCCTTTTATATAGGATCTTTCCATATTTGAAAGATTTTTGCCCATTACCTATATCATGGACGGTGTTTCGTGCACTGTAATGTCACTTTCTTAAAGTCATGGGTACTCTGAGGTAATCTTTAACTTTTATTTGAATATTTAATTCTGGGTTTCACAGACAAAATGGCAGAATTAAAAGTCACCGAGGGGCCCATGGGGTTCTTAATTCAACCACGATTTACAAGAATGCAGTAGATGTTACACACCATCCTGCATAGCACCTCAGCATAGGTGCTAAAGCTTCTAAGTGCTCAGGTCTCAAATGTTTTCACTGTGTAACCACATCAAGAGAGTTGCATATCCTGTTTATCTCTAAACCTACTAGTATCACCTCAGTGACTGAGGTTGGGCTCATATATATATTTTTTATATTGTATGAATCTGCTTGTTTGGGACAAGCTAAATCAGTAACTTAAATTATTTTCAGTGATATTCTCTAGATCCTGGTGACAGGCCCTGATTTATCCAAGTAAAACCTATTGCATAAAACTATCAAAAATCTAAATAATTAACAATGTCAGAGCACACATTTACATTACATTTTTAAGTAAAAACATGAAAAATGCTACAAGATACACTAGATTACAGTCCAACACAAGAATACGAGAGAAGGTAGCATTTAATTACACATAGAACCTTGAGATTCAGCTAAGATCACAATACTAAGATACTGTGGGTTGGTGCCACTACACAGAAAAGTCAACCGAGTTGGTTGCCTGATGTTAGACACATACACACACTCACAACACAGCATTAATGAAGTCTTAAAAAGGGACGAGAGGCAAGGAGGATTTATTTAGGTTTGGGAAAACACACTCTTCTGATTTACAGGGCAGATGTCAATTACTTTCCTCGCTAACTAAAGAACCAAAGGGATTTATGATACGTGCTGGCTGCAACAGGAAGGAGGTATATTTAAATGCAGCACCTTACACAAAATGCATTAAGCCAACACTAATTTGTATTCCAATAAAACTAATCTTCATTTAACCATTGTATTACATTGCTGTACTGCCATGAAATATTAAACAACGCAAGGTGCCATCAGGGATTGGTGCACTGCATAACTTTACGATCACACACACACTGCACAGCATAGAATCTAAAAGCGATGACATGTAAAAGAAGACAAATAAGTATGAAACCTGGAGCTGTACATACAACTGAAAGGCTTGATCCTTGGACACAAGATCCCTGAATGCACTGGTAATTCCTTCTGTTGGTCAAACCAGTAGGAAGTAAACACACCACTCCATTCACAAGACTTCTCAACACTTAAGAGTAAATGATCCACTGCATCGCATACACAGGAAACCAATGCATTTCCTGTGTGCCTACGAGACAAATCAACAGTTTGCATCAACATGGGGGGGTCAACATGTTTGAATTACAGTGTATATCTGTTGAGTAGCAACAGCCCCTTTACACTAGAATGCCCAAGAAAAGATAGGAAATAAGCATTTGTCAATTGCTGGTTAATTTAGGCTTGTGTAGTCCACCAGCCACCGACTGTAGAGAGAGAAACAGCTAGTCATTTTAAGGTTGTATTACAAAAATCATGCAGTACTGCTCTGACTTGCAACTTATAAAAGCTGCAAGTATTAAGAAGCAGCAGCATTTTGATTGAAGTGTGAGAGTTACACTTTAACTTAGTAAAGATGAGTTGCACGATACAAGTTAGTAACAACATATAGAGTTATGATACAACTTAAAATGTATAGCTCAGCCAAGTAGGTGCAATTCAGTTATTAGTAGCTGTCACAGCAAAACGATCGCAAGTGATCTGCTTTCACGATTCATAGACAGATTTTCAAGTATACTTTTGTAATGTGAAATTTTATGATTATGTACTTTTATTATTCGCAGAATACTGCAACACGTTGGTCACTGGAAATCTACTGAAAAGAGGAATGTCCAACATGTTGCATGCAATTAATAGTGGTAAACGTTTTTCCAACAGTCAGTCAACCTGATTTTTAGGTTTCAGCAGAAGTTTTTTTAAAATCTAATCTTCTGTAGCTCTTGGTGGATGTTGGGATGCAGCGATATGAGCTACAAGTGCTTACCTTTAAAGTGATTTTTATACGGTACTCTAGCATTTGAGCTTGGATTAATTGATTGTATGGATTTATATCCTTGCATTACCCATGGCTTACCAAGGCTGTGTTCAGACCAAATTCTGGCGAGCAGCGCAGGGTTGTGCGGCAGTGTCACAACATGGCCATGCTAATTGTAGCACAAGTAGAAATACTAACCAGCCAACTTCAAGAGCGATACAATGCCAAGTGACTGCACAGCAACTAGCATCTTTGTACTTCCTCATGGCAGGGTTGTCTAGCTCAGGAAATGTCATCACGACGGCAACCGATCCGTCTCTCTTCCACCTTCAGAGTTGCTCAAAAGAAGAATGCTACATGATAATGTTCTCCTTCACCTGGGTGTCCTCTGGTCTGATCGCCCGCGTGATTGGCCACCGCAGTACGGCGTCTGTTACATTTCTCCAAAAGTTGATTCCGTCGCATTTGTTTTCTGGCATCCCCTGCAGTCCCACCACTGCAGCCTAAACGCACTACCCACATTCAAATGAATGACAGGACTGGATTTCACCACAGTTCCCCGAATACAGCGTAACGCTCAAATCATGCATTGTGCAGAATCAAGTGTTAGATCACAAAATTAAATATGGACCAAACTTTTGATTCTCCCCCCCCAAGAGATGAAAACACCAGTGAATTTAGTGAGACCAAACTCAGGACTTTTATGTAACATTAACATGTTTCTAAAAGCCCTTAAAGACTATAAAGGCGGAGTTCAAAAGTAGGATGCAAAGTTATGATCATACATTGTACACGGTCATTCACATTACACAATACCATGATGTACTATTTTAAGCTGTAAGTGTAAAACCTGCTTGCTCTCATCACCATACATTATAAATATATCTACTGAAGGAAGCAGACCTATTGTGAGTATCAAATACCCTGCAACATAAAATGGCAATTTTATACTAAATTTTAGTATTTGCATTCCTCTTTTGAAAATCAGACCTAACCATGAGTGTCAAAAGACCAGTGTTCAGAGAATAAACTTCTCTTTAAACATGAACAGGGATTTACTTTCTCCCCTTTAGAAACCATAACAAAAACTACTTATTACAATCACAACAAAGCAGCAACAAGTGAATCTCACAAAACTAAAGTTAGTAATATATTATAATACAATTGGTTCTTTTCCCAATGATGATGGATTTATTCACACACTGAAGTTATCACTAACCGAAACCTTGACAAGCCAGGAACCAAAGCCTTGCTGCAACAGGTACGCCCTCAGCATGTTCTTGGCCTCCTGGTACGGTTTCGCCATCCTCTTCAGTGACAAGATAACAATAGAAGTGAATAACACTAGATGCACGTGTATCAATTAATAAAAAAATAAAAAAAACAGGGTCTGCTTTTGATGAACAAATTAAGTGAATATCAGAGGGTCAGTGTTGTGGTACTATAAAAGTGTTCCTTTGGAAAACATTACACAGGTGTGGGGAGGAGCTGTTACCTTGGCTTCTCTGTAGGAGCTTGTGGCCAGCAGGTCCTGCCTCTGGGCCTCTTTGGCCACCAACTTGAAGCGGTGCAGCATCGCTGCTTTACACAGACGGCTCGCCAGAGCAGAGCCACTCTTAAAGGGAGATCTAAAACAAGAGAATCAGTGTAAAGAAACAGCTTTGATATAGCCACAGACAGAGCTGGAAAAATAGTAGAATTGTAAGTAAAAAGTAAATCCCTACACAACTTCACATGTATTGATTTTGTCTATTTTCTGAGGCATTTTGTTGGGATCTGTTTAGGTTATTGGCTCGGCCACAGAGCCAAGTTGATGTTAGTTATGCATCACAGACACGGGGTCTTGCATGCAAACTAACCATCCTCTTTCCTGACCTGGCACCATTATCCTACACCGATCTCTCACTCACACACCGATTCGGCCTCCACACACGCAGTGAGAAAAGTTAAAGCTCCCCCTACATGTACTCTTTTGTTCTGAGCAAACACATGTGTTCTATGGCAAGCCAGAGGGATCATTTTTATAATCGATGAAAGATGGTAGCCACTGCTAGGCTGCCGATCTGTGTTAGAAATTGTACAGCATTCAGGGGATACGGACAGCAAACCCTTTTTTGGTCATTCAAGATATTTATATACCTTAAATATCCCAAATGGACAATATTACAGGAATAGTAATTATGAACAACAATCCTCATGGATGATTTCTAAAATGTATATGAATAAGTAAATGGCACAATATTACCTGATCACACTGGAGTATGCACAATATATCCAAGAGCTAATGTGTTCGAAGATGTAGGCCTATATAATTTAATCTGAAAACATTTTATCAGACAGATTAAGTTCTATACAACTACACCCTGGCAATGGCAAGCATCTCATCGATGCGATGCTGTGGTCTGGCTTTACTCTTCTGAATTTAATAGCTGAATTTACTGGCTATGCAAAACAGGAGGAAGGGCTTATTACCATACAAGAAAACTGCGTCTTGGACAGGTTTTTAGACATGTAAAAACCTACGTATTAAAACGTGACTGGTTGTAGTTCCCGTGCTGTCATAAGGTTATGGCTGATCTGTGTTGAAGAAAATTCATGCTAAACTGCCAGCTATACAATCATCCTTACTCATCTATGGTCTTGCCCTCCAGGCCATCGACAACCTCCAGCGAGCTGTCTCCTTCACTCCAGTTGATACCGTAGGTCAACTGGCCAATGTTGTTGATGCTGGCAGCAGCAGAAGGCACCAGGCTTATGTGGGGCCTCATCATGCAGTAGAACATGGGCAGCTGGGAGGTGATCCCCTCCACACGCTGGCTCACGGAGATCTCCAAGCCACGGATGTCACTGCAGCCAGAGTCACCTGTAGGATTTAAGATTTAAAAAAAAGTTAATATACAGCGATGTACAGGCATACTTGATCACCTTTCTTCAACCTGGGGGCTGTGGAATATTGCCTCTAGATCCGACCCATCTCATGTTTAATTTGTGGAATGTCAGCTTTTCTTATTACACGTTAATACATATGAGTGTAGACTATCACAGGTTGGACTGAACAGGTTGCAGAACTCAATTCCTTATTCCGTCAAATAATGAAAAGGGCCCTCTACTTTGTGTCTGTTCCCGAGATAATTGAAAGAACAAAATAAGATGGGTTCTGTGTAGTGTGATGTGCAGTTGGTCAGGAAATGAGATGCAGGGTTTACAGTAGTACACAAAGAATGGCAGATACCCGACAGCAAATGTTTGTTTGTTATTTTTGTGTGTGTGTGAGAGAAACTGATCTGGCTTGTGACACAAGAATCTGATAAAGTGTCAGGTAACAGTGTACTCGACTACAGTAACAATTTACCTCAGTCATGTAGTTGTACTTCTGTAATCATTAACGGTGACAGGTATAATTTTTACATCAGGAATATTACTTTGTTTTTACAAATGGTTTTCTACTTTGCTACATTTTCATTCGCCCTATCCTATACAACACATTTTGGAGTTTCCCTCTCTAATAGAGCAAGAAAATGTGGGACACATAAGCATAATGTTTATGAAAAGAGTAGAGGACAGAGTCATATGGAAAATCACGTCATGTCTTCTGTATGTATGACTTGGAAACTTGAGTAGGATATTTTCACACCTGTTCTAATCTTTTGTCAAACTGATCATTTTAATGTCGGGGAATTTTTTGGCTAGTTGCGCATGAGCAACCAGTTTAAAATTTAACATTTACAAACATCAGTTATCTGAATATCTGGACTTGATGCAGTGTTACTTAAGCGCAGGTACTGACCTGACACACACACAAACAAAATTGTGTTTTCTGTCCGATAGACTTTTTTTATCCCTGAAATAAATGCTACCTTATATGATAAATTCCCTGTGCAAGAGAAACTTGACATGACTTGCCCAGGAGGATGCTTTGGACATAGACGGGCTCGATAAAGTGGCTGAGCAAGGCTCCCTGGTATCCCAACACTTGCCACTGAGTGAGCTTGTCTGTTGTGGACATGCTGACCACCTTGGAGGCAGCGTGATCAAAGGCTGATGAGAAAACTGAGAACACCTTTAAAAGAAGGAGGTAACAGTTGCAATTTATATGCTGACTATTACAACTTAGGATTTGTTGTATACACCATAAAAGCAATATCAAAAATCCAACACAACACACCTTGCCCTCCACTGACAAATGTAGGCTGATCTCATTGTTGACTTGCCAAGCCGAAATGGAGAGCGGGTTCAGGCGCCTGAGGAAAGAGCACAGAGCTGAGGACAAGCATTTGAAATCTTTACATTTGTAGAAATATTGATGCCACTTTACCCAGAATTTGTATTTTTGTGGCTGTTATAAAGACCTAACTGCTAACAAAAACCGCTACATAAAGGTTGACTGCAAAGCAGAGCAAGGCTGCGGGAGGATTTATATGCCAGAGCCTGTGAGACTTGAGTCGTGACTAAAGTCAGCTGTTTGAGTAGTAACGCTTGGATTACGAAATAGGGCAAATAAATGATCCGATTATTACTCCCAATATTTGGTTATCATAACCTTTCCAAGAACTCCATCACTTGATCTCCAGTGCCTCAAGAAGGAAAAAAAAATAAAAAATACCCAGCAGAAAGAACCTCCCGAAGATGAAGCTGATAATGAAACACTCACAGCTTGGAAGGGATCTGAGCGGCACCCTTTGGCAGTTGGTTCACATAGAGGTGGAGGGTGATGCCGCTCTTCAAGCTGAGGAGGCCGCTGCCGTTCTGCTGGAAGAGCGACTTCTCTGTCAAACTGGCCGTTTTGCTGAAGAACATCAGCAGGTGCCGGTATAGAAACCTGACAGCGGAGTATGAGAATGGCTCACTATGAGGTTACATCTTAAAAATGTGCAGTAACAGCATCTAGAGGTGACAACCTACACCGTTGAGGAAAAAATAAAAAAGGTAATTTCATGTCTTGCCCAATGAACAAGCCGGTAAAATGATCTATACTTACGCTGATGTCAGTTAAGCGTTAACTATTTTCAAACTAGCAAAAATCACACATTTTAAATGTGAAATATTCCTAAAACATTATTGTTGTATTATAAAACATTACATACATGTGATCTCGGAGCATCAGGGACTACTTCACAAAACAGGGAATGCAGCCACACTGAGAAACATTCTGAGGGACATTTGTAGGCTACTGTGGTCTACATACAGTATGTGTCTATGTACACTTACTTAACCAACTGGAAAAAGGCACACATTTAACAAATGTGATGACATTTTCCAAACTTCTCAGTACTTGAAGGTGTTCAAACTGAGGTTTTATTTTGATGTTTGGGGGACCTTCAGGGGTTCATGAATTTCAGCATTCTCCGTCACAAGACGGTTTGAACAAAGTGGGAAAAGATTCTAGAATATGTATTATTGATCTTGACTGTAAAAATTGATTTTGGAAACTCTGTGCTTGAGATAATTCTCAAGTAGCGTTATGGTACATGGAAAAACAATCCCTTCACTGTTCAGTGCGTTAACATGGGATAATATGGAGAAGATCATTTGTTTCTAGGCATAACATGACCCAAAAAGTAATATACCCACACACAGGGTCATGTTTGCAACTAACCTCATAAGTGATCTCCTTGCAGTTACCACTGCATGTGAATCGTGCACAATCCTTCCACTGGAAGAGGCGCTCTCTTTGGTATTAAAGTTCCCAGTGCCTAAAGCGACAACCTCACATCCACTGGCTGGGAGAGAAGACATATTATAAAAAGGAACCCATTTCAATATGAAGCTATCCAATATAAGCCAGTGAACTATAGCCTGGAAAAATGCTAAAAAGTAAGTTGAATCTGTGACCCATGCTTTAAAGATCCAACATCAGCAGCATGGAATTATTATTATTAATTAAATTTTTATTATTATTTTTTTTTTAAATTGTACTTGGTAACATATTGTCAATTTAGCTGGCACAGTGATTCAACTAGCTTAAATTGAAATATTCACTGGCTAATTTACGGTGACAAAGTCGCCCATGTGTTTTTGCATCATAAATATTGGTCATCTGATGACCATATCTTAAGCGCTTACACTGTGCACACCAATGATAAATTAAACACATGTAATTGTATGCAATATGAGGATTCCACCACAGACTCAAAATTCCAGAAGAAACTACCTGTTTTACAAGTTTCTACTAACAAACCTTCAAATTTTGTTCCTCACTTACAAGTCTGAATGATGAATGCCGCCGTGGTGTCTGCACAGGCCGAGAACTCTGGGTGGCTGTTCATCAGTTTGGCGAGCTGATCCCTGACAGCGTGCGGAATCTGAAGGTTGACCGAAGTCTTCCTTCCTGAACAGCAAGACAAATAAAGAACAGAAAAATTCAATGTTTAATTTCGGAGAGATTCCGGAGCAAAAATAAGAAAAAGATAGAAGTGCCACTGTGCTAATATTTGTGGCTGCAATGGATGAGGTCATAGTCTCTATATATGTATATAGAGTCACATAGAAATCCTGGATTACCGTGAATGGCTCTACAAGGATGCATGTCAGAGATGGAGGGATGCTCTTTTACTGGCAGGGGCGGAGGGACACCTAAGGAAAAAAAACCCCACAGGCATGGAAATGAAAGACAATAAAAGCCACTACGCTCTAATATAACAGTATAAACAGGTTTAGAAGTAATTGTTGACCACTCTCAATAATCATCCTCTACCCGCCTTTAACTGCTTAAAATGAGACTGTATCATGTTTATTATGTATTATTCCGTTATGTCTACATCTGTATCCTCTTTACTTTATTCTCATTGTAACTGGGTGTTGATATACAAGAGAATAAGTGCTACACAAAGACATTATACTTAGATCAGTATTAAACCTGCTGCAGGGAGAACAGACTGACAACTTTCCAAGGTGGGCAGCAGGTCCTGCACAGCGAGCTCCGCTGCTTTGAGCCGAGCCTCCTTTTTGGTTATTCCCATTCCAGTCTTGTACACGACCCCATCAATCACTGCACAAAAGGCAAAATAAAGCCCCGGCATGTTGTCTGAGAAAACAAGAGTAAAGAAATCATTTTTTGGTAATCCTGTGAAGAGCTGAGAGCCTGCAGGTTTAAAGGCTAGGGCCTTCATGCAATATTTGCTTGGAATTAAAGCATGCTTTTACATTTTGGGGAGGCAACTGCATTCACTGGACAAGGACACGATCTTTCTGAGCAAAGTAGGAGGTACTTTGCTGATACATTTTGTTGTGTTTTACTGTACATCGATGGGTAAGCATTGCAAGTTTTCTATGCGACACATTTTCACCATTTTAAAAGTCAGACAGAAGTCATCGGGAATCACAAGACCCAACATATTAATCTTCTGCATAAATTGTCACATATAAACCAATCAACAAGCTTCCACAAATCAATAACCGTAATGGTCGCTGAAGTCAGTTTGAATGCAACAGATGTGCCGAGCTTTACCTGTGGTCACCGTCTCCTTCATTTCCAGTTGGAACTGCAAAATCCGGGCGAGGTGATGGAGTAAAGACACAGCGTTGCATTCGCCTTGCCTGTATCGGTCAATTAGCACTTCTGGTGAAAGATTTGGCTTGGCAGCCGTACCTTAGTTGGTGAAATAGGGAGAAGTGTAGAAAAGGCAGATTATAGATGTCCATTCGACCGTAGCAAAATAGCTCCATGTTAACTGCCCTGCAATAGAAACCAGACCTCACAAGGGATGAATGCAGTCTGGGAAATATTAGCTTGATTTGTTATTAAATTGATTATCACTAGTGATAGGTGATGTTGATAAGAGACCTGTGGGATCTCACCAGGTATGAATGTGCTTTTCACTTGGTGGTCAAAGACATGTTTGCTAGGACCACTGGAGGCGGACAGAGGCTCACGTGACTCAGTCGGTCCCGGTGTCGCAGGCAAATTCTTCGAGAGGATTTGAGCGAAACCGGCTCCCCTGGAACCCCGAAACAATCCACCAGCTGGAAACATCCTGGAAGCTTCGACGATTCCTGAAAAGACGGGAACACCAAACTGCACCAACAAAAAAATTTAAATTGTGAATGGCAAACACACACACACAGAAATGTTAGCTACGGTTTCCAAAGTGATGTCTGAAGACGTCTTAAAAGGGTTCAGGGGAATCCAGCTGACCAGGTGTAACCAATTAGGTTAGCACGAGGTGTACAGAAATTATGTTATATTTGAAAATATAGTAACATTAATCTTACATAGGCTTTGGTTACCTGCAGAAATGTAGGCTAACACTGCAAATCCCTACAATTCGCTTTTTTTTTCTCCCCATTGCCGTCAATTAAATCTGCTTAGCAAAGTTAGCTCCCTAACGCTGGCGTGCTAGTTAGCACTAAGCTAACGTCGACTCCTGTCACACGGAAGCGATGAAAACAGTAACTCGGCTAATGCTCAATGTAAAGTTAACTTCACAGCTCCTTTAACTTCACTCTCGTGACAGACTTGGACGTTTCACCGTTCAAACGCCTCCATCTCCCGGGTTTGTTAAGGAGGATTGCGTTGGAGGGCAAAATGCCAATGTCACGTCAGAAACGGGCGCCATGCTAATGTCAGAGCTCAGCGTTTGTAGCAGCTACAGCTAGCCCACGGAGAGAGGACTCACCACGCCCGAAAGGCTGCTGAGTGTACAGCCCCAATCCTCGGCGTGCGCGACGTCGTCAAACCTTGACACTCAACAACAAACTGCAAAACGTGCGCTTTTCGTCGCGTTGACAGGTTCGGAGCCGCGTCTCATCCCAGTTAAGCGAAGCCACCGGACCGGGGGGGGGCGTGTCTTGGGCGCGCGTCGTTTGATTGACGGCGACTTTGGGGTGGTGGCACGCTGCAAGACCATCGGACTGAAATATCACAGCAGCTATTAGACATTTTGCACAGACATTCATGATTTTCAGAGGATGAAAAGCCATAATCACTCAGGCGACCCCCTGACTTTTCCTCTAGCGCCACCATAAGGGTGACATTTGGGGTTTTGAGTGACATGTCCAGACAACTGGAATGGATTGGCGATGGGATAACCGGTTCATTTTAGTGAATTGGTTTTTTAACACCCGTTCAGTTATTCATTTGAGTCTTTCATTCATTTCTTTCAATACTGATCCTTTGTAGCTGTCACGTGTAACATGAACAAACAATTTGAAGAACTACTCATACTGAGCCTGTGTACCTGTCACCTGTAAAAAGAATGAATGACGTATAGACCCAGTCTCTGAGTCCCATGAATGAACGACTTGAAGACCCAGACTCTGGGTTCTAGAGACCAGTGGTGAACTACTAATTTCCGTCCAGTCCTGAGCCTGTCACATGTAAAATGAACGAACCACTTGAAGAACTACTCTTTTCTGTCCAATACTGAGCCCGTGTAGCTGTCACATGAGAAAAACGAAACTCATACATCATTATTGTTGTGCAATGTGCATGTGCAGCCAAACTGAACGAATCCCTCTCAGAGACGACATGTTCCTACTAGTTCATACCAAAAAAGTAGCTCAATGAACAATACGCTAATGAACGACACATCACTAGAATTGCTATGAAAATTGGCACAGACATTCATGCCCCCCCGTATTGATTGAGATAACTTTAATCCCCTGAGGTCAAATTTTCAACGTGTCCAGGACTTAAGTTTATGATGAAGTATGCAGAAATTATATCCCATCAGCCTAAGCTGTGCTTCGTGTTTAGTGCTAATTAGCAAATGTTACTACCATGCTAAACTAAGATGGGTGGTAAACATCATGCGTGCTGAACATCAGTATGTTAACATTGTCAGGTTAGCCGCTGATGTTGGAATTTAGCTCAAAGCACCAATGTGCAAGTTCAGCCTCATACAGCCACTAGCGTGTTCTCATATGATGGTGACTCTGAAGACCCACTGGCCATTTTCACCCTAATTTGCACACACACACCTTTTGGCCCATGCGGCTGTCTGACAAAAGACAAAGCTATGGTTGTAGTAGGTTTTGTTCCAGTGAAACTCAGTGTAAATTGTGAACATTTTAAGTGCAAGGTAATTGAAAGGGAGCTTCCTCTCACACCTTCCACCCCCCCGCTGACACGATGACAGTTGTGGTATATCGGCACACAGGGGCAGCTTCCTCCTACTCTCAGACACACAGCTGCTGATGGCAGAGATCACACTCCTACTCCCTCTATCTGTATCTTCACTAAAGTAAAATGAACTCAGCTTAAATGACCTCAGCAGTCATCTTTATTTCAGTCTTCGCAAGCGTCCTCAAAGTGAGTGGTTTTGTAGTTCAGGAATTTCCCTACATCCGGGTCACTGAAAACAGTTGTGTGCATTGGCTTATTTTGTCACCTCACAATGTTGGTTTAGGGTTTGTTTTTTTTCACTCTACCACTTTGTTATATATAGAAAAGGCATCGTCTCAGATGGTGAGCAAATGACAATTCAATTCAATTAAATTCAGTTTTATTTATATAGCGCTATATCATAACAGAGTTATCACATAACACTTGTTAATATAGAGCAAGTCTAAACGTCTATATGTATAGACCCAACACACCATGAGCAAGCGCTAGGCAACAGTGGCAAGGAAAAATTGCAAATTGCAAATTGTCCAGGTTTGTTATGGGCCACTGTCTGTAATTTCCTGCCCTGTATTGCCTGGCCGCTCCAAAC
>JAVQJF010060450.1:0-11578 GCA_036023855.1 Gadopsis marmoratus
ACCATCATTGTGCTGCCGGCGTGTCAGTGGCTCTGAAAGTCCTGGACAGCCACTGATCAACACTGGCCTCTTAACGTCTGGGAGCAGAGAGGCAGGACACATATGCAAACACACAGAGACAGTGAACTGCAGCTGTCCTCCACATGTCATGCTGTTTCCCCCTCAGTGCTGAGACTATTTAAATGTTTCACTACATTAAGAATCCAGTTCATGTTACTTGTAACACTAAACCTGGTGTGTGTGTGTGTATGTGTGTCCTCAGTGACGTGTATCAGTCTCTGCTGTAGCTTCCAGCTGTCTCCTAGCGCTGCTCATGGTGGAATTGTTGGGTCTGTACATATAGAGTTGGCTTGGACTTGCTCTATATTCACAAGTGCTATGAGATAACTGTTATGATATAGCGCTATATAAATAAAATTGAATTGAGAACTGAGTTACTGATAATGCTGATTCTGATTAGTCTCTTTAACGCACCTTGCAAACTCTCTGAAGTGAGAGCAATATCCTGAAATATATTATTATATACTATATAGTGTATATTAAATATTATTATTTATTAATCTAAAAGCAGCATTTTACAATTGACTTGAAGTTGATTGAGGTGAAGATAATTTTTAACTATTTTGTATTGCACTACAACTAATGATTATTTCCATTATGGGTTAATCTCCTGATTATTTTCTCGATTCATTGATTGACTCTTCGGTTTGTAAAGAATCTGCAAAATGTGAGAAATGCTGTAACAGTTACCCAGAGCCCAAAGTAGGGTTAGAGAAAAACATCCAGTGCTCACATTTGGGAAGCTGGGACCAAGACATTTTTGGCAAAGTATCTAGTAACAAAAGCTGCCAAATAATTGTAGCTACATGTCTTGTATCGACTTATATTTTGTTGTGTATATATTAAGTTTGTGTTAAAGTTCACGTAGTCTTCAGGTAGATGGATGATTCATTATCACGCTAACTCACCATTTATCAAACTATGCAGTGTTTCTACCCACGCTTTAATGTAATTTGTTATCCTTTAATGTTGTCTTTCTCGATTAACTAGATTTTATCTCCACTTGCACCATGGCAAGTCCTAACAGGTCACGTACTGTACAATAGTAATTTGCATTCCTGCACTCACGCCAACACTCACACACAACGCAACAGCAGAAACCTTGAATCTATTTACCAGCCTGATGCACTATCACAGAACAGTCCTTCAGGTAACACTGTCCATGGACTCCGGTCAAGGCCATCACAAATACACACACACCACACACAGCATGCCTGGAATCCTATTTCCTAGAGAAATACCAGTGAGATAACCGGCTAGATTATTTTACTTGTTCTTCTGCAATGAATTTTTAATCTGCAATGAATTTTTAATCTGCTAAAAATTATCTAATATGAAATCTGGAATCAAGATAGTGTTTATTCAACTGTTCATGCAAATTTAAACTGATGAATTTGTTGATGTGAAATGATAAAATATTTTCCAATGAAAAATCTAAAAAGATCAGATCTCACAATCCTAACTACAGATTTTCAGATTAATCACCACCAGAACAGCTTTTTTCTTTTGCAGTTCATCTGTGACCTGGCAGAGGCTGACTTCAGTGATGACATAACATTCCCCTGAATCCACCCTTGTTCCCACCCTAAGTTACAAAGCAGGTATAAAAACCTGCCACACGCTGTCATCACACTAGTTTAAACCAACTGCTGACACATACATACAAGTTGCTTGCACAGATTTTAGTGACAGGCAGTGTCACTCAGCAGTCGTCGTATTCATTGTCTCTGGGTTGGAAAGCTCCAGGAATCCAGGGCAGCATCTTTAATGCACATTCTTCTCTCTAGGACTTTTGAATTTAATGAAGCAAGCAACAGTTAGTTAATCAAAGTTCCTCTCAGCGTGATTAGTGTGGAGCATTCATTGCAGTTAGTGAGCCTCCTGCTTTGTTGGATCTTCTCTCATCAACATCATCACTATGATTTTAAGCGTCGCTCTAATCTGGGCTGTAGTGGTGGGATTCTGCTGTCTTCTGTGGCTCGCTGTGGGAATACGACACAGGTAAGACTGGACATGTAGAATGCATTAGGTAGTATTGGGCATTTCTCATACTTCACCTGTTTGTTTACTTTCACAGTGTGTCTAGAACATTTTACATTAATATGTATATCCTGATCTAGACCAACATATGCATGCAGTGTGAGCTAATCAAATAAAAGCTTTTGTAAAGATGATGGAATTATTTTGGTATAGTGTTAACTCACAAACACTGTCACCACTGTGCTGTTAATGTTTTACTTCTGTTGTCCAACCTTGTGTTATTTTGTTATTCACTGACAATGTGTATTCAGAATTAAGAGGTAGCTGATTAGGTGCTTCTATTTGTACAAATTCTAATACTTTCTAGTAAGCTTGACAAAATCTGAATAAATGTTTTTAATATGAATAAATTATTATTATATATGACATATGTTAGAAAGAATTATCTTGCTTAAAGGGCATCACACTGACATTAAGGCTGGTATGCAACAACATTGGTAACTGGTTTGTAATATTTTGAAAATGTTTTTGGTTGGGAGCCATTTTATGCTTATAACGCTCAACCATCAAGGTACACCAATCTTACAGTTTTAATTAATTGATTAATTAATTGTCATTGCCAGTGGGGCTGTTGTTAAGTGTCAACTCTTTATTACCATAATTTGAGATTGCCAAATTACCTGAAGAATTCAAATTTTGGGATTCAGACTATTCTCCTATGTCTTAAGCACCTAAAATCCCTCTAAAAACTCACTGAATTGTCCAAGAAATGCACTGTTTTCTGATTTCATGAAAACTTGACATTTTGGAGATGCGTGGTCATGGTCTTCATTGGGACAGAGACAAAAAGCAAAAGCTTCCATGAGCTGGCTTCAGGTTGAATCACTATTTCTGCAGATCAGTCAGTAATAGAAAGTAGCAAAATGAGCATTAACTCCTATAAAATGTATGAAAAGGGGGATTATTACTTTGAATGAATAGAATCCTCATAAACGCTCTTTCCGGACATCAACTGAGCCCCAATGAAGAAAACATTTGACCTTCCATCGGTGGCAATTTGCTTTGGCTTTGTACTAAATATTGTCTGCTATGTCTTTCTTGTCCATGCCCATAGGCAGCCTGGTGAGCCTGCAATTGAGAATGGCTTAATTCCCTACCTGGGTTGTGCTCTGCAATTCGGTGCCAACCCTCTCCAGTTCCTCCGCAGCCGCCAGAAGAAGTACGGTCATATTTTCACCTGCAAGATTGCAGGCCAGTACATCCACTTCCTGTGTGACCCTTTCTCTTACCATTCAGTCATCAGACAGGGGAGACACCTGGATTGGAGGAAGTTCCACTTTGCCACATCTGTCAAGGTAAATTTATGTGATTTCATCTTTTAGTATTCATACCATGTTCTGTTAGGATATTTCTCCTCATGCCTAGAGAAACTTTTCATGCTACCAGTTGGTCTTTCAGCGGTTTTTAACCTCTTCTTCCTTCCCTCACCAGGCATTTGGCCATGACAGCTTCGACCCTCGCCATGGCCACACCACAGAGAACCTCCACCAAACCTTTCTGAAGACACTGCAGGGTGAGGCTTTGCCTTCCCTCATAGAGACCATGATGGGCCACCTCCAGGACATCATGCTGAGGTCGGACACACTCAGACCCAGCAAGGACCACTGGGAGGTGGATGGCATCTTTGCTTTCTGCTACAAGGTCAGTAATTGGACTTAAGAATTTAAGACACTGGAAGAATTATTTTTCTATCAGGCCTAAGGACTCCTTTTAAACGTTGTCCAACAAAGTCAATTGTAATGGCTGCAACATGATAAAAAGTACCGTAGCCAGACTAGATTTACAGCAACTAATATTTGGGCACAAATTGAGTTTGCAACAACTAACAGGTTTCCCTCTGATCTGCTGTCCTCCAGGTAATGTTTGAGTCTGGCTACCTGACTCTGTTTGGTAAAGAGTTTGGTGAAGATAAGTGTCAGGCTCGGCAGGCGGCTCAGAAAGCCTTGATGCTCAATGCTTTAGAGAACTTCAAAGAGTTTGACAAGATCTTCCCGGCATTGGTGGCTGGTCTGCCCATCCATGTCTTCAAGAGTGCCTACAGTGCCAGAGAGGTGCTACACCAAAATATTATAAAATATATAATTTATAATAATAAATACATTATGACAAAATAAACTGCATTGACTGATTCCACAATGCATCTGTGCTGCTATTTCTAACAATTCTTGGCAATTCTTGGCACTTTACATAAAACTCATGCATATGAATTTATTTTTGTACATATTAATTTCAAATTCTAGAACCTAGCAAAGACCATGCACGCTGAAAACCTGTCCAAGAGGGAGAATGTGTCTGATCTGATCTCTATGAGGATGATACTGAATGATTCCTTATCTACCTTCAATGATGTGAGCAAAGCCAGGACCCACGTCGCTCTGCTCTGGGCATCACAGGCTAACACATTGCCTGCTACCTTCTGGAGTCTCTTTTATATGATCAGGTATGCTGATTGTTCTCTTTTTCTTTTCTGTGTGGGCTCTCAGGTAATTAAACAGAAGGCAGCCACAATAGATGACTCAGCTCACTGGGCAGCAGTGGTTGAGAGTTATGCTCTATCTGAACAGAAATATATAAATTTGGTTCATCTATAGTTGACATAAAATACATTTGGTTAATCTATATATTTTTTGCTTAATTTGTGCTACTCTTGACTGTGAACTAAATATCTAAACAATCTGGGACTAGGATCATAAATCAAACTTAAATTATGACTTTGATCTAACAAATAGTCAGATGCTACTTCAAGTTCAAGTCAAAGCTTTGTAGCTCTTGACCATGTTTTAGCAGGACTAATTTGCTATATTCCAGAGTAAATGAAGGGTTTTTTTTTTCTTTAACTAAAGGCAGATGGAACTACAGCTTCAAGCTACTCAGATTAGTTCACTGCAAAAAACAACTTTTACTTTGTTGAAGACCTTAACAGTTACTAGGATAACTGGGATAATAAAGTGATGAGTGAATAACAAAAGAAGATATTTGTATTTTATAAATTAATCTATCTTTATGTCCATATTTAAAGACATCTATATCAAACCCACATTAGACCAATCTTTATGTTTGTGAAACAATAGCCCATGTAACATTCTTGTTGTAAATCAAATGATTTGCACACCAGCAGTTAAATATAAGAGACTGGTTTGGCAAGCAGTCACATATAAGATTAACAGGAGTTGCTTTGACTAACATTGTTATCACACTACTCTGAATAACTGAGTTTACAGCCCTCCCTAAGACTTGGACCTATGGGACCAGAGCTGAGGAAAAGATGGTATCCTACTGCAGCAGCATATTTTAGGACACAAATCCAACAAAATGCTTGTGAAACATCCTTTTGTATGCTAAATACACCACATCTGTTTACGCTATGTACTGTACAGCCAGAGTTGTTACATCATATTACTGTACATTCATTAGTTTCAGACAGCTGATTGTGGCTATTGCAAAAATAAGCCTGTGCAGTTAAGATAGATGAGATAGTTGAAAGTAGAAATTTGTGTTCGGCTCAATGTGTAGCAGATTAAATTAGGTTAAATTATGGTGCCTCATCAAAGACAACAAATTCTGACATGAAGGCATCGCACCGTCTATGCGGATGTTTGTGGCTCACACACTTCTGATAGTAATTGACCAAATATTAAAGGCCAGGTACATTATGCCCCATAAAAGTGAGGGACTGTGTTCTATGGGCATTTCATGTAAATACCTTCATATGAATGCTAAAAGTCAGCACTATTATGAAGCAGTGTTTATAGCTATATCTGCAACTAGCATCAGATTTACAGTAAACTTCCACTGCAAGAAACTAAACAAATGGTGCTAGTATATTGAAATTAAAGTATGTCTTCTTGAATAGGTTGAAATTAAAATAAGTTATCTGTTATTAGTAAATAGTGCATCCCAAACAATTACAGTAAAGTGACTAACAGGCTCCTGCATCTGTGCTCAGGAGTCCAGATGCTATGAAAGCAGCTTGGGAGGAAGTGCAGAAAATTCTGAAGGATTCAGGTCTAACAGTAGACCCCAGCAATTCCACACTGAACCTCACCAGGGAGCAGCTGGACAACACGCCTGTTCTGGGTAAGATTACCATTTGATTATTAGAAATGAGTCTGGTGTTACCTACATGGCATCCAACAAACCACTGTGTTTTATCCTTTAATGTTTTGAATCTCATTTATTTCTTTGTCTTTCTGTCTGCTTTGTGTCTATAGACAGCATCATAAAAGAAGCCATGCGTCTTTCCAGTGCTTCCATGAACGTCCGTGTTGCCAAGGAGGACTTCCTGCTTCACCTTGACAACCAAGAAGCTTACCATATAAGGAAAGATGATGTCATTGCCTTGTATCCTCCCCTGCTGCACTACGATCCAGAAATCTATGAGGATCCCTATGTAAGACATCTATGTAATTACTACCTATTACTATATTGTTATTTTACAGAAAGTTTTAAACGTATGGCTATTATGACAATATTATATGATAGGCCACAAAATAAAGTACATTAACAAATCATTCTAACCTTAACGCCTAATGATTGTTGCACTGTTCACAAACTGATAAGTTGCAACTGCACCTGGACATGAAGGTCTCTGGAGCTCTGCCCTCTTGTGGTCGCAGACACACCAGCAGCATTCTCTCACAGTTTGACATGATGTAACTTTTTCATGTGACTTTTGTCTTTACTCTGTAATGGATGGGACTTGAAATGAAGTACAACACTTAAAATAAATAAATACTTATAAGGTGCTATATATGACCTATTGAACATTAATATAGCAGCCAACACCTATTTGCTTTGTAAAGATATAGTGGAGTAATGGTGTCCTTATCAAAGAATGACGTCACACTCCCTGTGTATTTGTTGTACTCCATGCCGCGCATTGCATGTTAGTGCATGCAAGTCCCTCCCGTGTTTATAAAGAGACTGAAAGAGTGACCGCCCACAGCATTATAAAAACAAAATGGCAGAGTGTAATTCGAAGCATTCAGCTGAAGGCATTCATTCATTCCGAGCTGACTGAACACACCACCAGAGACTTCGATTCTTTCTGCTATTTCCCTCAAGGCTCTCTTCTTTTCCCCCTCTCCTCTCTGTACGTTCATGAAGTAAAGTACATAAATGAAAAAAGAGAGACTAATTACATTATAACACCCGACAGTGGAGGTAGGCACCTCTGCAGCTCACTGCTGCAGACAGGTTGTGAAGTGAGTGATAAATACACTTTTAATCCGAAGACTTTAGAAAATAAACTCTGAGCTATCCTACCGATGCTAAACGGGATTAAGTAAAATTAAAAATACTGAATTTTAAAAATGGTTCAATTACAAATACAGAAAAATATTTTATACATCAATGAGAGTGATTATTACTTAATAAATGTCATTTGTGTCGGGCTTATGAAAACTCATCTTCCTCTCTACTCTTCACCCTGCAGGAGTACAAGTTTGATCGTTTCCTGGATGAGAAGGGTCAGGAGAAAACCACTTTTTACCACAGCAGCCGGCGGTTGCGTTACTTCTACATGCCCTTCGGTTCTGGGGTCACCAAATGCCCCGGCAGATTTTTTGCTGTGTATGAGATCAAGCAGTTCCTGACTCTGGTGCTGTCCTACTTTGACATGGAACTATTGGACCCTGCTACCAAAGTCCCACCTCTTGACCAGTCCCGTGCTGGTCTGGGAATCTTGCAGCCTACCTATGATGTGGACTTCAGGTACAAGCTGAAATCTCACCACTAGGCTCTGTCTTTGTCAGGCAGTGATTGAAGTACATATTGTACATACTGTGTGTTTTTAACAGTGTTAATGAAGATGCCTTGCTGTATATGTAAATAGACTGAAATATATATTTTGTTGCTTTAATTCGCTGCAAGAATGTATTCTGCACATATGGGTGGAGCCCTTTCAAACTGTGTAGCCCATTCAAACTGTTAAAACCTTTAATGTACTTAGTAGTGTTGTCTCTTTGTCTACATTGCAAGTAGCCATTGGTTTTAATAGATTTCACTATACCACTGTGTCACGGAAATGCACAACAGACTCCTTAAATCAATCTGCAATTACATGAGTACTCTAACAAAATCACTTTTTAAAGAATAAAAACTGACTGTTTCATTCCGTAGCCCATATTCCACTCCAAACCTTAAGTAAAGAAAATATAAAGAAATAAAAGATTTTCATCATTTAAAACACAATGTACATGTCCTAAGTGTCCTCAGTGATAGCTTTGGCCCTGATTAGAAACTAAAATGCATGTTCTTTAATAGATGATTTTTTAATAATAGTACTAAATGGTCTAAAGCCTGGCAGGTAGGATATCAATGTGAAAATGTAATGTTCAAGGAAAAAGTAATCAAAAATGTTAAGTATACATGACTTGAAGTAAATAGACTAAACATGCAAAAACACTGGTATGCTTCTTTTAAGCTCTAGAGCAACTAGAAATTCACATTTCTTCACTTTTGAAAGACTAACACTTCAGCGTGCGTGTTAAGAGTCCATTCTCTGTTCGTCTTTTCATGGTGTAACTTTATTGAAAGAATATGAAATGGTAATGAACTTACTTCAAGGCAAAAGGATTCGTACCCTGTATACCTCGTAATGTGGTTGAAAATTGTTTGCCCTTGCCCCCTGGCTGCACACCTGTTCACCTGTCTCAAAATCAGGGCACATTCCACACTTACTGGTGACGTCACATCCTTCCACCTCCCCTTATCATAGCTTTCACCATAGCAACAACAAATGGAAACCAAAAGAATGTTAACGCAGGACATTCCAACACATGGTCAGCATAAATCATGACAGGAAATACATGTCAATAAGCAACCATGACTTAATAAAGAAAATCTACAAAATGGCGTCAGTGTGTAAAGTGTCAGCATCCACCCAGCCAAAATCCTGCAGTGTGATGTGTTTTGGTTTCTGTCTGTGTATTTACCACATAGCATGTAGACAAATCTGTGTGAACACATTAGCTCATGTGGCAACAAAGTCAAAATCCAGAGGGATAGGAAAGTGTGCAATGAAATATAAACTTAATAGGAAATACGGTTCTTAATTCAGGTGCATTTAAATAAAGTGAAGGAATGCTCATTTGCAGAGGTCAGTGTGGTATTTCTGCTGCATACCTGGTGTGGTGGACCAGGAGGCATGGCCAGCCACTCAGCTGTCGCATGGCAATGAAGGAGATGCCGATTGGGACAAGTGGTGGCAGGTGTGTTCTTTCCAGTGGAGTGCCTCCAACCACCTGGGAATGGACACACCTGCCTCAAATCAAGACAAGGAGTGAGACACTTGCCTAGAGGAGGTTGGACATACAGTATAAGCAGCGGACCTGCAGAGAAGAGGTGGATAGAGAAAGGAGTAGAAGAAGCCACGACCAACCTGAAGAAATCAACTAAACCATCTGATTGTACGCAAAAGAGAGAAATAAAGCAAGTGAAAAGTTGCAACCTGGCCTACTTGACGTGTGTTCTTGGATGAGGGAATCTCCCCTCACCCACCGAACGTTACAATCTATTAATCTGTATCTTTTTCTTCAAAGTCAAAGTCAACTTTATTGTCAATCATCTGTGTGTGAGATACAGGCGGTGAGATTGAAATACTTTTTAACACAATCCAGAGAGACAAAAACAAAATATATATCATATATAAATAGTATATACATATATATGTATATATATATATATATATATTTATATATATATATGTATATATATACATATATTTATATTAGGTGGTTGTGTGGTTGATAGGTAGGTGTGTGTGTGTGTGTGCGTGTGTGTGTGTGTGCATGTACAGGTGGAAAGCAGGAGGCGATTGTTGCGGTGGCTCATGACAGCTGTAGGTGACTGACTTCTTCCCGACGACAGATGATGACAGCAGGCGACATAAGGAGCCAAGATGGCGGCAGACGCTCATCTCCCTCTCACTAGCCATATTGGCCATTGTTTGTGTTTGTCATCTGCTGCCATGCTGATCATTATGTTTGCTTATGAATATTTGGAGTTAGTAGAGGTTTGCTACTAATTCTGTTATGTTGTCTAGTGTTTATTTGAACCTGCTACATGAAGTGTTAACAACAGGCACCTGTCCTTTCACCTCACGCAGTATCTTTGCCTTACCTGTGAGCTATTATCATATAATATCATATAGGTTTACCATCTGTTTGCTTTAGCTTAGTACTTCATCAGTCGTCCTGCTGTTCAGCCCTCAGGCTGTTACAGTCTCCTGCTCTGAAAGAGGCTTCCAAACACGTGGACGCATGCGCTGTATTAACCCAGCTGATGGCGACAACAATGAGGCTATACCCTATTAACCTCAGGGTTTACTTCCTTATTTTTGGACGTGACTTATTACATTTGTCCCTGGCATGCTTGCTTTGTATTTCACAGCCCAATATCCATTATTCTTGGTAATGCCAATGTGACGCACACATTTTATGGTCACATTTTATGTAATTGTGTTTATGCTTTCATTTTTGGGAACGTTTTCCTGTGAGTGGACTACTCTAAGTGAACTACAATGGTTCATTATCGTTACAGTGTTTTTACAAAGACTGTTAATAACATCACGACCAGCAGGAGGCAGTGTGGCAAGAGAAACTTAAAGTGGGCCTTTATACATTCTAACATGCATTTGTGAAGAAATGTTAATAATTCAAAGAGAGTTCATCAAAATGAGCAGAACACAGCCAGAGAAGCTTAAAATGGGCCTTTACACTTTGTAACATGCATTTGTCAAGAAATGTTAATAATTGTGAACAGACTCTCGCTGTTTCCTCATCCTGCTGAGACAAGCGTAATGGCAAGAGAAGCATTGGTCGCCAGTCTCCTGATTTCTCCTGTGTTTGCAGGTTGGTGATTGTTTAAACTTGTAGAAACTCCATACAAATGTTGTTTAAGCTGTAGAGCAAATGTTGCATTGATGTTGGCACAGATAAGTGGTACGTTTATTTTGATTTGTTGTGCAAGTTAATTTTCTTTTTTGTCGCATGTGACCCAAGATGGCGCCACTTGTAGACTTTTGCTTAGAATTAAAGCAGTTGATTTTTGGCTTAACACATTTCATTTTGGGTTAAAAACTATTTTCTGTCTATAATATGTTGAATTAGGTGGATGCATTTTAGTGTTACTGGATGTTATATTCTCTAGAACTGTGTGGAGAGTGAAGTTTTGCCAGGCTCAACTCATGCATTTGGAGTAATTTGGAATTACAGTTGACTAGATCTGAATATGTAATATGCATTTTAGTTTAAACAATTTGAAATGAAAATGACTCGTTAAGCAGCCTATCTATTTTGGTTTTTTCGGTCTTATGTTGGACTAATTTTGATTGATGTTATTGAGATAACATACGGAACAAGATATAAGTGTGTGAATATATTTTGTGGTAACAAATAAATTCTGCTGAGAGAAGCGTATTGGCAAGAGAAGCATTGGTCGCCTGTCTCCTGATTTCTCCTGTGTTTGGCAGGAATCT
>JAVQJF010060463.1:0-17796 GCA_036023855.1 Gadopsis marmoratus
ACACACACACACACACACACACACACACACACACACACACACACACACACACACACACACACACACACACACACACACACACCCCTCAGCGTACTTCCGCCCGCGCTCACTGAAGCGCGCGGGTTCATTCAAACTGGGCCCGTGCGAGGAAGAGGAAGAGGATGGAAGAGGAGGAGGGTGTAAATAAAGGGGCTAACAACAAATGCGTACCGTCTCCGCTTCAGTTCCTCACCTTGTATCTGTCCTCTGGGACCAGGTCGTGGTCCCTGAGCTGTCTGAGGAGGACGTGCGGGTTCTCGATGCAGGACATTTCCGTTTTTTTACGGTGGAAAAAGTGCAGCAGTTCGTCGGACTCCAGGAAGTCCAGCGGGTCCATTGCTGGTGCAGCGCAGCCACCTCCGCGCTCTCTCTCTCTCTCTCTCTCTCTCTCTCTCTCTCTCTCCACACACACACACACAGAGACACACTTCTCTGCAGAAACTAACACCAGGACCAGGCGCCCAGTAGAGGTTACTTTAAGTAAAGCGGTACCAGAGAGGCCTCCTGCCGGTTTCCACACATGCGGTTCTGCTGCTCGGCGGTTTAGGATCTGGACGAAGTGCGACTCCAAGTGAGCAGCAACAAGTTTGCCGGACTGTGTCGGAAATCAAATCAGCAGACAAACGTCGATGCAACGACACGCGTTAGTTTTCTCATCAAAGGCTTCTCTTGTGGATCTGCATGCCCGCAACTATTGTGTCAGTTCCGGTGCGTCCGCCTCCCTCCAGTGACGTTCGGAAAGTGAAAGCGTCTGTTTTTCTGTCGCTAAATGCAGTTCTGCTCAGTGGCGGCAGGGGGTGCCATCCACTACAGTTGCACCGCTCCACGTGTGAGTTGTTCGATGTTCAGAGGTTTGAAATGACCTGAAATACCGAAGAGCTGCCCGTCCATCTTGGGCCATGTGACATCAAGGCAAATGTTTATGCAAAACTCCAAATGTGGACACAGAATATGAGGGGGCAAGGCTCATTCATGAGAAACTTGGTGGAAGGGCTGTAGGCAGGTGTGTAATGTTGCCAACCTTTGGAATGCAGACCATGTGACAAAATCATTTGGACACACATATATGGGACAAATATGCAATTTAATATTCTTTTCCTCAGTCAGGCTTGTGATCGTAGTCATGATTGTATCCTTCCAAGTCGTTGTAAATGACGCCTTTGCTGCGATGCTGACAGGTCTGCACCACCTGTAGCACGGTTGCAAGGCGTCGGTCCAAAGCGGCGAGGTGAGGTTCAGAGAGGAGGGGGGCCACGCCTGCCAGAGGATCCTGGGCCAGGGACTCCCGCATGACATCACTCAGACGGAAGCCAGGCAGGGACAAGAGGTGCAAGCGGAGGAGGGTGGAGCGGCGGATCCTACAAGTGTGGGTGGAGAGCAAGATAGAAAGAGATATAAACATAGGTTTCCTTATCCTCTCCGGGGGCCTTTAATTGTACGCACAACAATTTCACCCATCCTTCATTTTTAAGTGCAGGTCACTCAGTGAGCAGACGTCTTGTTCTTCTGTTTTACCTGCAACACTGACGTAAAGGCGTTAGAATAGACGGCTCATCTCGAGAGTGACGCCCAAACCTGGAAAACATTATCAACAGCATTCAGTCAGAAGAGAGTCAGAGGTGAAACAGATGTTGCCACTGGCTGCTGTATAGAATAATCTGTTAAGTATTTGGCTGTCTGACATGAGCCGTCACAACATACTGTATTAAAAAACAGTAGTCAAGAAAACGGGTCTCCAGTAACGGGTGTGGTCGACACAAACAAATGAAGGCCGGCCTCCCATATAGGGTGGCGAAAAAACAACGCTAGAAAGGCAAGAAGGCTTTTAATTTGAAACTGATGCATAAAGTCTTGAGTAACTGTGTGATGCTGTAACTCTAACAGGGCAAATGGGAGCGGATTAAAACGAGGCTTTATACTAAAATGTAACCAATTATACTCATCAGATATAACAGTCCTGCCTCTAATACAAGCCTGCCTCAGATAAAGGCCTGGTAGCTTTTACAGTTCAGGTAAATAAAGGCCCTGGCCGCTATCTGAGGAAGTACAGTTCTTATATGATATCAGTTTTGCTGTTGCTTCCACTTTAACAACAACATTATGGCATCATTATTCATGGTACTCACGCCCGTCCGTGGTCCAGATGCAGCAGAAAGGTTTCATTTCCAAATTTCTCAAACGTCTCGTAGTGATGTCTGTCCATGTTGCCTTTGAATGGGAAAGAAATCGCATGTATTCTAGACTGAAATTTTGTGAGACATTGTTGTAGAAAGAAGACACGTAAAGTTAATAATGGCATATATTGATGAACATTCATGATACACCTGAGTGCATTAACATGGGAGATAACACTCTTATCTGCTAATGTATTTGTAAGTTTTGAATGTTTTCCCCTCCTCTCTTAAAGAAGGACATGGAGGTCAGTGACCTCTATTACATTACACTGACTTCCCGGGTTGAGTTTAAACTGCAGAGACTGACTCATGAGGAAGTCCAGCACAGCCATGTCTATGAGATCCACCAGTCTAGTGCCGTGGTTGTACGGAGGCGTCCGTTTCACTGTGTGACAGTAGTTCGGGTCCTTCTCCCACCTGGGAACAACAGGGCCAGATAAAAGAATAAATAAAAGAAAATGGATCCGACTGACAATAAGGTGCAAATATAAATAAGCTCACGCTGGTTGCAGAGCCACCGCCTGATCGGAGCAAATAGATGATCAAAATAAAAATAATGCAATCAAATCCACCTGAGCAGAACAGGAAATTAGGAAGACACTACGGACTGTAGGCTGATGTGTTGGTAGCCCTCAGCCTTTTTCATAGCTTAATATAATGTTATTTTAGCTCAGTAAAGAGTTTAGTTCACCATTGCTTTGTTGTGATCCAGACACAGTCACGTTCATCAATGACCACACTAATAATGAGTTCTATGTATTGACATCAATATTGATTACTCTGACATTATCACTTGTGTGTTGCAGTTCTCCGTTCGGACCACTGGAGGGCAGTGAAGACTCATGATTCGACATACACGCTGGCATCAGCTGTGAACTCGGCCAGCAACAAGGGACAAACATTACACTTTCAGTTCAAACTCTAAAAATAAAACATTTAAAACAGACAGAGGTGTTTCCAATACTCTGCCCAACACCAAGTGTATAAATGTAGGTGGGCAAAACAAAGATGGCAATCACGGCAGTGCTATTTTCTGTTCATTATTCATACATATACTGTAAACATTAGCGGTGACACCCACTGCGCGAGCTTGCTGCGGCTGTAGGAGCGTCTCCACGGTGACCTCCAGGACCTGCGGGGAGCTAGGGCGAGGTCAGGTAGCATGGCAGCCAGGGAAACCTCCAGTACGTGTGGCTGACCGCACACTGGATGCTCTGGTGAGCAGTAGTACTCACACTGGCCGTAGAAACACACGTTCCCCACTGGAGGGAGCCAGAGAGACTTCAGTATACAGGCAATTTGAATGGACAGCGTATGCAAACATCTGGCATGCTGACATACATGAAGGCACACACGTACCAGGGGAGGTGAAGAAGGTCCTAGACAGCCTGCGGTCAGTGGTGATCTCTCTGATGTCTGCGGTGACATTAAGGAGTCGACCGACCACTGGAGGGATCCTGTTAAAGCCCAGCACTCTGAGGCAGGACAAGGTGGCAACAGACACACACATTAAGACAGACACACAGACATAAACAAAACGAGGGTAAAGACAGAGAGCATCAGCAAGAATACAGAAATGAGCTGAAAGAAGGAATAGGAAAGACAACAAGTAGAAAAGGTAAACACCAGTATTCTATTATTCTTATCAATTTACGCTATGACACAAGCTGCACAGTAGCTTCATGTGCTGGACCAGGTGGTGACCTGGTGGTTGCAGGCTGGTCTGTCTGCCCAGCAGGACACCTGTTGCCTGCAGACAGCAGTGTGACAGACTCCGCACCTGTCAAGGTGAAAGGCAGCGATCTCTGCGTTGTGTCTTTCAAAGTCTGAGAAGTAGAAGAGGTTTACGTCTGTCTCTGCATCTCTGGATTGCCTGTGCGACACAAACACACACACACACATAAACAGGAATGCACGAGGCTGCATGCTGATCTACTTGAAGTCTAACAGTAGACTCCTGCTCAGCTGTACTGTGTTGTTTGATGAAAAATGGGACCTCTAGACCTCTGACCACCATAACTAAAGTCAAGCAACACAAGCACGGTCATAATGAGTCGGTCATTTATGCTTTCAGTTACAGCGGTGTCTTACTTCATGGGTTTCAGCAGAGCTTGTCCATAGTTTGGGAACGACATGAGCAGTTTGAGCTGGGTACCTCCTGTCTTCTGAACTGAAAGATATGCACAGAGTGAATATGGAGGGCGCATTAATAATACAAATAGATGGGCGAGATCGTTGCTTACACACTCACATTATGTTATGTGTAAGTCGTCATAAGAAACACATATCACACACTTGGTCAAAAAAAGATTTGTGTCCACATGGTGTTCTTCTTCTTCTTTGTCTAGTTTTATGGCAGTTGGCATCCATTTGGTGCATTACCGCCACCTTCCACTCCAAAGAGTGGAAAAGACAATAGACATCTGCTCAGGTCTCCCTATTTCATAGTAAAACCCTCCATTTGGAACATTACTGAAATAGGTTCTGGGTAAAAAAATTATTGAAATTGATTTAATTAGTTTATTGGCAGCATTGTTTAACAGTTTTCTGCCCATGCATTATTTACTCACTGTGTCATGAACTAGTTTGCAAATAATTTAACATCATTTTAGCACCACTGAGATCTGGGCAGTGTGAAGGAGTTATATCAAAGCACGTGTTCTTTCAAGTTCGACGTTCAAAAGAAGAGACTGCTTTGGCTGTTGCCTGCTCTGCTTGTAGGAGCCGAAAAAAAATCAAAAGCTATCAATCCTGATATATAAATCAAACCCTCTCATATTTATTTATAACACCTCTTTATAGCTCAAAATTGCAAAAGAAAATGTATAAAAATTTGAATGTTTAAAGATATTACACTGCGGTGAGTGAAAGGAAAGGGATGACACAGTCACAAAATAAAATCAGCCTGTAGCTGAGATTAGTGCTTAATCTGAACCGTATAACACAAATCTCTGTGCATTATTCATTCTGCAGCACGCTGAGGACGGGGACTGGGTGCCTGAGATGAGCAAATACAAAAGTTACAACATATCATGTGACTTGCAGATTCAAGATGTATATATATATACCATCAATCGCTATTTTTAAACCTTTATTTGCATTTTGTGTGTGATCGTTGGTGTCTCTTTGGGTCTGAGTGCATGCAAGACAAAAGGAATTGCTGCTTCCAAAAGTCACTACACCAACAGCACTTAGTGTACAGCTTTGAAAACTGCATACGGTCTCAACAAAAATGTAACGTTACGACCTTTACAAAATTTAAAATAAAAAGTATTTTAGATTGACATATGCTGTATATACGAGTGTTTGTGTTATTCTGTCCACCATCCAGTAAATGTAATACAGTCAAATCATGGCCCACAGTACATGCCTCCTCTGTGTCTCCTTCCCCACCTTCTTCAACACTTCATCAAACTGAATCCTCCTGGGTTCAGTCTCTGTGACGTCAATGTGTGTGAATTTAAAAGTTATGTTTACCTAAGGATCATCCTGCATGTGTAACTTTGTCTGAATATAGGTATGTGTTTCTAAAAATGTAATCGTTGCTGTTCTAAATTTGAACCCTCTGCGCTGCCTCTGGCTCTCTCACAGACTGGCTTGTTTGTATAAAGAGATTAGAGTTAAAATGAGAACGCAGCATGGTCATGACTTTGTAATTGTGTCAGGAGGAATCCGAATGATCACACTTAAATTAAACCCGAGCACAACTAAGACAATTCAGGGTAAAGATGGCACTGAAAATGAAAAAGTAAGAGTGAATTTAATAGTTATGTAGATTAAAATCGATCTAAAATACATTAAAAGTAAACTAGACTCCACCTATATCACATTTCCTAATAACTGGCTCCTCAGGCTGCCTTGTTTCAGTAACACAATACACATCCAGATCTGTAATATGTTAACGACTAAATTAAGCGCTTTCACACGAGTGGGTTGCGCAGGTTCTGGCAGAATATGGATAATATTTAGAAGAATCATGTCTGCAGTATGTTTTCCAAATATTTTTGTGAGCAAGTGAGAAGCCATTCTGTCTGTCTGTCTGGCACTTCAGGATGTATTTTTAGGAACAAAAAGATTAAAAGGAGCATAATTAAATCGCTGGTGATCCTTCATCACCCTCCTCTAATGCCCCTCCTTTGTTTCTGGTGGCTTTCCCTGGCCCGTTCCCTTTGGCCAATTTGCTCACCAGCACCGAGGATACGCTGCGTTGCCAAATAGTGAGTCAGCTGGGCCAGGTTGGGATCCTTCCTGTTATACAGCTCCCAGCGAGATATGCCCAGGTGAAACTGTAGCCAGGGAGGGTGGGTCTCCACATCGCTCGTCCAAGTGACTTTGTCGTAGTTGTCCTCCAGACTGGCACTCTGCCTTCAAGAGAGGGAGTGGAGGTGAGAAATAGGCAGAACTGGCCGGTGAAGGTTAGGCCTACAGTCAAACTGAAGTTTAGAGAGTTTGTTTCAGGTTGGATATATAAAACAAGCTCTAGGGGTAAAATGTGCAATGACGAATATGTATTGAAGCTCCATATAAAGCAAAACTTTAGTAACTAAAGCAAAATATCACATGATATTACATTAATTTAGCAAAGAAACAGCCGTGTAAAGGCTAAAAGATGACAAAAATAATAGTCCCAAGAGATGTTTTTCAGGAAAATTGTTCATGAAACTGTAGGGCAACAGTAATATATTGTACCACACAATCCATTCTGAAACCAGACAAAGAGTCTACGGCCATGCTGGATGCTGTCTGAGCTTTGAGCTAACATCAGACATGCTAACATGCTCACAATGACAATGCTAACATGCAGATGTTGTGCAGTGTAGACATGTTTACCATGTTCACCATCTTAGTTTAGGATGTTAGCATAGTAGCATTGTCTGATTACCACATAACACAAAGTATTGCTCACTATCTTAGTTTATTGTGTTAGCGTACTAGCATTTTCCAATTAGCATATAACATTGTTTACGGTATAGTTTAGTGTGTCAGCAAGCTGTGGGAATGTCATTCGTTTTGCAGGTATAAACCATAGTGTTATACAAATGAAAGGTTTTGACTTAGATGAAAAGTCAGGGGTTCACTAAAGGTTGAATGTCTGTACCAAATTTCATGGCAAACCAATAGTTGTCAAAACCTTTCACTAAAAACCAAAACCTCACGGTGGCCCTAGAGGAAAACTCAGAGAATCCCCAAAGTCAGTGAGCTTCATCCTCTGGGCACCACGGATGTCTGTACAGACTTTCATGGAAGGACCGACTGACGGACCGATCCATAGCCAGCGATAGAGCCATGCCACTAGTATGGCTGAAAAGAGCCTTATGATCTCATCTGTAAAGCAAGGTGAACCCTTTCATGTTCACAATTCGATCCAGTATTCTAGTGTGGAAAGCCGGGCCTCTGGAACTCAGTGCTCCTCTTCACTCAGATACTAATGTTACCAACAAAGATGCAGAACACTGGACATGTTTTTTTCCAGAACACTTGCTGTTTTTACTTGACATATTGATTAATGCTCTCCGTCTGTTTTACTTACCACTCACTGTCATCACTGATGGAATCTTCCTTCTCCTCTTCCTCACTTCCTGTATCTGTTGTATATTGATTTGTCTTCACCCTCAGCAGCCAATCATCTTCTTGCAGGTCTGGGTGTGGCAGGTTGTACAGCGGATGATTGAACAGCGCCTCCAGCTTAGAATGACCGTTGACCTTTTGGATCCCTTTTCCAGCTCCAGTCAGTTTCTTTTCCCTCTCAGTTGCATCACTGAATGAGTGTTTCTCTTTTAAGGTGTTGGCATTCAGTTTGTTACGCTCTCCATTCTGGGGGATCGTTGGCAGCTTACGTGAAGAGGATGCAGCTGAAGAAGAGGAGGAGTGGGAGATAGGCCGACGGTGCTGAGTGTCTATACTTGGAATGGAGGAAGATGAGGAGGTGGGCAGGACACAGGCTGTCTGGAGGACAGAGAGACAAAAAAGCGCCAGAAGGAGGTGGAGAGCGAGGGACACACACGCCAGACCCAGATAGATGGAGCGAGTGGATCGACCCACGTTCTGTCTTATCATGCTGGAGGAAAGAGAGGCAACAACAGAGAAAGAGAGACATTTAAAATCCAAACAGTCTGTGGAGCCCCGTCAACCACTTCACACCTGATCATGATGAAACGTTTCCTGATAATTGCAACACGTTTAGGACGTTAAGTGTGAAGCACATTTCTGCATCCGGATTCCATAGTCAACTGGAGGTTCTTTCTGCAAGAATGGAACAAGATGGTGTAGTGGAAGGAACACTCAGAGACGATCCTTCTGCATACAAACGTTTATTTATTTAAAAAGAAACATGCGCTGTAGTCTGCAGGGAATAGAACCAACCATATTGATATCATACAAGAGTTTATATACTGTAGTCCACACTTTTTAATAACAGTTATTGCTGCAAACTCCTGTTGTCACGGGCCAACAATTATTCCTCTTTGCTCAACAACAGGATGAACTCCTCACCCCTCATCCTGCTGACTATATAACCACTTAAGCATTTTGTTCATTTGTAAGGAAGCAACAATAACTTGGCAGTAGGCCTACATTCTGCAAGTTCCATACAAAGACCCGATAACACAAAGGCCTATACAAAATGTAAACACTTAACATGGAGCCTACATACACAATATGTCACATATTACGTTAATATCATATCATATTATTAATCAATATACTGTATATAGGATTATGTATAGGATTCCACACTACATAATGCTCCCCTTCGAGGCTTACTTAGCCTCGAGATTACACAAACAATCTTGTGTGTGTGTGTAAGCGAAGGCGAAGGAGGCTTGCAGGTTATGTGTATGGTTAAAAATCATAATAAAAGCAACACACAGATATACTGAATAAATAATAAATACATAATAATTGCCATTCTGGCAGAGCCTGAAGCTTCTGAAATTGATAAGGATGCATTGCCCATACTTCAAGATCCCCAACATAGGGTCAAATTAAAGTTATGGTTTTGATTTAACTCTGTCAGTCTGTTGATAAGACCACATATTTGAGATCTCAGTTCGAGTGACAATAGTCAAATTACAATCAAGATGTAGAGTAAATGCATCAGTTACCAGAGTGACTATTCCTTTAGCATACAAATTAGTACATAGATCATAGAATCCTGCATTTCCTGTTATCAGACAGGTAATCTGAAATCCCAGGGACCATATGGCAACCCCTGAAATAGTGCTTTTGCATTGTTTATGGCTATTTGAGTCTTAGCTGGCGTCTTCGGAGGGATCTCCGTGGCATGATGAGTTGGAGCTTGGCACGCTACTGTTGGAGGCAGCCACTATTTCACCCCGACCTCAAGGTTCCAACGCAGCTGTAGGTTATGGGCAGCGCAGGGCGTACACCCCAGTAGTCTACTTCAATCAGGTTAGCGTTTGTGTAATAGGCAAAGTAAGCCACTGTCTCAATGGCTTTGGTGTGTCACTCCAGAGGCTATTTCCAGCGGCATCCAGTATCTGGGTGGCAGTTTTAGTGCTTCGAGCACAATTTTTGCAGGTGTAGGTCAGGAGGAAAAATGTATATACTGACCACTACTGCCATCGATTCTTTTGGGCTTCTTCAAAAGACCAATCTTGATGTGCAATTTTTGTCTTTTTTATCATTCCAATTGATGAGGGTTAACTATTACTATTAGACTATTGTTATTAAATTATTTATTAGCCTCATTATTGAGTTCTATGTTAGACTTGGTATCATGTTCAGAGGTTCCCTGCCATCCGGCCATCTTTGCCACTGTTAGGTCAGACAACATTAAAGTAGATGAAAGGGCAGTTTTGGATGTTAGGGATGGCTTGTTCATGTTTCTTCATTCCTTTTGGGACACCGTAGTTGTTACAGCAGCAGTCGTTGTCTTTACTTCAGTAGTTCCGTAATAGTTGGAATTTGCACTGTAGTTTTAGAAGGGCTATCCAGGTTGAAGGATCAAAAGGAAGCTTTTGACTGCGAATTTAGTTTGGGATGTTTAAATCAAGCAGATTGGCTTATGTCAGGCATGATGAGTCCACATGTCGAAGTGTCCCTGGGCAAGATACTGACCCCTAAGTTGCCCCCTGTCCCTGACCAGGACAGTGCATGTGCACTGGATTTGGTCCCCGGTCGCCATCGAAGGCTGACCACTGCTCCAGCTCCCCTTGGAAGAAGGATGGCCGGATGGGTTAAAAGCAGAAGATAAATTTCAACGTGGAACGCGATTGTGTGTGTTTGAGTATTGTTCTCTGCACGTGTGTATATGTGTATCATGATTGACCAATGCACCACCTTAGGGTCCAATTATTAGTATTTGCCATAACCCTATATCAGATTTCAATTTGCATATCTGATAATGCTTTCTTGATAAAGCATTAACTGGATTATTGCTGCCATTAAACAATCTTTTTTTTCGGGTCTCGAAGTCCTCTGGTTTTAGCGCACGCTAGTCTTGGTCCAATACTCCGAGCTGTAATTTGTTAGCTAGCACGTGATTTTTCCACATTTGACTAATGAGATTCAAATGACCAACACTCTCTTTAGTGTGCCACATCTGTCCCAGTCGTACAATTGAACAAACATTACATTTACAAGCTATTTTTACAGTCAACTCTGTTTGAGCGGTAATATTCCTTGTACATTGGCCTTTAAATGCATGAGTTCATATTCTGGCATGTTGGTTGCCACTGCTGTCCAGGTAGTATAGTTGCTATTGGCCTCCACCTTTGTTCTAACATTCCGCACATAAATATGTTCTGTTTGTAGATGTGCATCTGCCAACCACATTCCGAGAGTGCACATCAGCATTTGATCCTCCAATTGAGATTCGGCAGTCGATGAGCGCACTGAAGTCGATGGTGAGGAACTCAGTGGTTGTGTACTCATAGCTAGGGGAGGCACGGTGTGGAGAAGCTGCAATGCCAGCAGTGGCAGACTCACCACGGCTCTCTGGAGTCCCCCTCCCATCATTTTGATTTTTGGGACACTGTAGGGAATCTTTTCTTCTTGGTCTCTTGGGCTGCTTCTGGTGTCTTTAGCACCTTGTTTTTTCCTCAGTTACAGTTGTGTTTTCTCTCTCGTGTCCTGTCGTTTCCTCAGGTGCCTTTAAACAAAGATTAAGATGGTACCAGGTGGGAGATCCTTTTACTCGCACATCCGTGTATGTCGCTCTTACCACTTCATATGGTCCCTTCACATATACTTGATCGCCTGGATTTATGGTTGGTTCTGTTTCTCCATCCTTTTGCTCTTCTTCCTGTATGGAGATAGGATGGGCATAGCTTATTTGTTTATGTTAGCCATCTGTTTCACATATGACTTCATATCATTGGTCAATAGATCCAAAGAAAGACCTCTAGAGGTTCTATATACAGGTGAAGGCATGGCTCGGCCCGTAAGTATTTCATGTCATGTTAGTTTTAAGCTTCTGTGTGCACTTCTCCTATATGCCACAAGGGCAATACAAGGCAAGGCATCCAACCAGTTAAGTCCCATGCTCATGCACATTTTTAGTAGCTTGTTTGTCAACACTCCATTCGCTCTTTCAACCTTTCCTTGACTCTGCCGGCGATGCCAATCGTTGCCTCACTCCCAGCGTTTGCAAAATGCATTTGACTGTTTTATTTGCAAATTCTTTAGCATTGTCTGACTTAATAAGAAATGTTATGTCAAATCTTGGTATAACCTCCCTACACAGGGACTTATCTACTGTGTCTGCATTCTTATGCTTTGCAGGCACCCAGCGACTAAAACGGTCTACCACCACTAACATATACCCTTTTCCCTGCATTGGTTTGATCATATTAACAAAGTCCATTATCAAGTGAGCATGGTCTTTCTGGAACTGGAATATGTCATATTGGGGTGCTCATCCCTTTCCTGATATTATTTCATAGACAGGTTTCACATCTTAATATAATAATATACAGCAAATGTGCTATATTACAAACTTAAAATCCGATTTTTGTAAAATAACATTAGTCAAACTATAATAACAGTATAAATTCACTCACCTCATCTATCGACATGAAGCGGTTCCGTTCAGTCTACTGTTTTGGCCGATGCCCAGTTTGCTCGCTCACGCCTACTGAACGAGCAACAACGCTGACTGCACTACCGGTGTCACTATTAACAATGGCTTTCTGAAATCTCCACACAGTACCTTTAACTGAATGGGTAAATTGGTAAAAATTATTACGTTAAAATCCTTACAATTATCCTTATAATCTACTATTCTTTTTTATCAACTTCAAACTCTTTTATCTCCTCAGACACGACACAACACATGTTTAACACAACAATTATAGTAGATACGTAGCTGTACATAGTTATGCTTTGTATACCTGCTCATCCAATCAGTAATGTCCCTTTTGTCTTTATAAGACGATTTCTTTGAATGTTTCGTCTTCCCTTTTGCTTGGTTTTCATAAATTAGCCAATAATACTTTTGATCCACCCAATCTATCATCCCATTCACTGTTGTCAAGAGAGTTAAATATTTATTTGACTTATTTTTTCTCCTGTACTATACTATCACATTAGATTGTTCCAAGAATGTGTCTACGTGAATGTGTTTATGCTTTTATTAAATTTATCTGAGCTTCTGATGGTTCAAACAGATTTGCAGTCACCCTAACAACCCCACTTTATTGTATCGCCTCAGTCCCACCAGAGCTTATTGTCCAGTGTTATTTCTCACTAGTCAGCTTTAACCAGTGCAGCTGCCCGGAGGCTTATGATTTGTTTTTTAGTTTTTCTTACACACGGTCCCTTTCTGTCCTCTTTTTATTTCCACCATTCACCACAACAGAGCAACAAACAACAGTGCACGTGTTTTCCTGCAGCCAGACCAAAGGCCCGATGTCCCCTCTTTAATTGTACTCGTAGACAGCGGTCTAAAAACCGTTAGCTCTTTATTCTTCCACACTCGCTCTCCACACTCACACATGCAGCAAAAATAATTTATTTTTCCAACAGGAAACAGGTTCTTTGCTTGGCGAGCCAATTTATACAGTGGTCTTACCAGCACCAGCAGAGCAACGAATCTCAACCACACAGGGGCAAGTAATAAATAAAAAGTGCTTACCTTTATATTGTACCTTTATATTGGCCACTCCTTTGCCTGCCTGTGGAGAGGGTCGCCGTGCACAGCCACCAAGCCTTGACAACAATGATGTCCTTTTTTTGCTCTCCGTCCACTCTTGTTCGTGACGCCAGATTTGTTTGTAGTGGAATGAAAATTCTGCACACAAAAGTTTCTTTTGTTTTCGGTAATATCTAAACACTTAACATGGACCCTACATACACAAGATATGGCATATTAGGTTAATATCACATCATATTATTAATATGTATATATATATATATATATATATATATAGGATTATGTATAGGATTATACACTACAATGGAACAGTATCCCAACAAAGCACACTAATAAGCAAAACATTTAGAGGAATTAACACTCCACATATTAACTTACACGGTCAGACAGACAGGTGGATGGGCAGACAGACAGAGCCCCGTACATACATTCATACACTGAAAACTGTCAGATAATCATTTACATCTTATCCCCAAAGGAAGAATAAGCTCACTAAGAAAATCAATACATTATTGAGCAACTTGCTGCTTCCAAATTCCCTGTGTGGGCCATCAGGCTGGAGGAATTACTTACATCTCTTCTCCCTCTCTCTCTGCTCGGCTCCCCTTCTTCTGTTAATGAGGTAGATATTCAGAGTTCTGTGACATTTCTACCCTTTTTATTTTTGGCCCTGTTCTGCCCCAAGAAGATTGCACATGCATGTTTGTTATCATGCGGTCACTGCAATACAAACAGCAGTAAGAGGATGTTGAGAACATGTTGCGGTTGCGGTGACCTGTGTCTGTGTGACCCGTAGTCAGGAGGAAGATAACGGCAATATACTGCCAAATGATCTTTTAGTCTCCCTGGATCAATGCAGGGTTGTTGATTTTGGCAGTGTTACACAGCAGTCCTGTAGGGATAACACGTGACTCATAATAATAATCTTGACACAGGCATGGTTTTTCTCCCATTCTTATGCTAATTATTTCTGTCTCTGGTTTGACTTTTGAAAGGACAATTAATGTGGTTTGTGTTAATTTTTTTGAATTCACGGGGCTATTTTTGTCAAGCACAGTGGTTTACTTCAAGTCTCAATGAAAATGTAGGAGACATCAATAGCAGCGAGATGTATGTTCCGTTATAAGCTGTTATTAAGGTGCACACAGAGAAGCCTGCAGAGTGACTAAACAATATGCATCTCTTTAACACAGTCTCTGTTTTTGTCTTTCTTTCAACCTGTCCCGTCTTCTCTCCCCCCCCTTTTATCATAAACCCTCCATTAAAATCTCCTGCTATGACTTTAAATCCTTTTCTCTCTCTGAATTTCAGTATCTTCTGTCCTCTGAGGGTTGAAAAATGGCTCCATCACATACTGCTAATTTGCCAACTATATGTTTTCTGTTAATTAGCTACATTTGCTCTGAGAAAGAATGCATTATATATGTTGCTTCAGGTCCCAGTAGAATAGGCTGATGCAGCCGTATATTGTGGTATTCTATGCATCCTCTGTGAGAGTTTCACTACATCTAAACAACTGTTAAATGTCACTAATGAGAAAGAGATAATTGTGACATGAACACGACAGGAGGAGAACCCAAGAGCTGGACACGAAGCCAGATGAGTTGGTAGAGTATAAGGTCTTTTATTTCAGCAGTGAGTGCAAGGAGCTGACGCTGTTGGGCGCTCTGGTGGCACTGGCAGAATCACAGGCACAGGTGGTGAAGCGGGGAGAGAAGCAAGGCAGGCAGGCAGAAGGATGGTCCGGGGACTAGGCAGGCTCTGCGAAAACTGACGCAATGATCCGACGACGATCAGCTGGTAACCCAGGGTTGAAGTACTCTTGCTTAACTGAAGAGATGAGGAACAGGTGTGATGGCAGTTGTTGTATAATGTTAGGCAGCACTGTACAATATTTAAACAACACTAAGAGTCTACAGCCTTGCTTGCAGCTCTGTGAGGCTGTATGCTGAGCTAAATGCTAACATCAGCATGCTAATATGGTCACAGTCACAATGGCAGCACTACCATGCTGGTGTTAAGCAGGTATAATGTGTATCATGTTCACCATCGTAGTTTAGTTTAGTTCTAACATTTGCTAATTAGCACTAAACACAAAGTACTACTGAGGCGGATGGGAATGTCATTCGTTTTGCAGGTTTTTAGGCATAAACCAAAGTATTGGATACTTTTCCATGGCAATCCATCAAAGACTTGTTGAGATATTTCAATCTGGAGCAAAGTGAGTATTTATGGCAGCAGGACTGACCCAAAACAATGATAGTGAAGGAATATGTCACCCGGTGCTACAGTGTGGCTCATTGGCGTGTTTTTAATGGGCTTTGGACAACAATGGTAGAGGCCATACTTGTTAGTATGATCAGTTCATTCTTGGTTTTGGTCTTTTCATGGTATCTGTCTTTGAATTTAGCAAAAGAGGTATAATAAGCAAACAAAACAAAACAAAAAGATCATACATAAAGTCCTTCATGACACTATATACAAGCATGATTTAAGACATGACTTATCAAAGAATACAGACCAAAGCCTATTCCTTAAGGTGTGGACACTCACGGTAAAAGCACAGTCACCTTTTGAATTGACCTTGGGATGGTGAGCAGTGCTGGCAAAGATCTTTTAAGAAGCCTCAATAAGCGCAGGGCTTCAAATGTTGGAGGAGCTGGCTGTAATACTGACAGCTGACGTCTTAGTGGAGGACATGCTGTCACACAGGGCACAGGCAAAATGAGAGCTCAAGTAGTGCCTCAGCCCAGTGCAAGACAAGCGGAACACTTAACTGTAGTGTAGCGTTATGTAATGTGATACCTTATGAATCGCCATCTTTTTACATTCTTCTTCCTGGGAGGTCACTTCAGGGTCAGCTGCTTAACAACAGCCGCCAAAAGGAAAGACCTGCGCTGATCAATGAAGGCGCGATCCTACATCCAGACCAATCAATCAGTGCTCAGGATGTCAGCTATTTCAAATTCACATGTGAGTATTTCGATTTCTTTATAGCCTCTCTCCCATCTTTATTGCCCTTCTCCCATTCACACGCTCACAATACTCACATTCAAGCAGCAGAAAACATCCTTCGAAGCTTTGAAGCCCCGCAGTTGGTGCTTAACGTGGGTTGCTTGGAAACAACTCAGAATTTGGCACCTAATTGGAGCGTGCATGGGCACCGACACTGTTGGGCAAACTCAGGATAATAAGACAAAGTGAATTCAAGATCACATCTGGCACATTAGAGGGAGAAGGAGCGGAAGAGGGCCAATCGGATCATGTGGAAGGGTTCAGAAAGAGAGCGTGTGTATGTGTATAGAATGTGATTCCTCGTGTATTAGTTGTGTGTGTGTGTGTGTGTGTGCCTGTGTGTAAAAACTGCTTAAGAGGCCATATGAGCAGCATGGGTGCAAACGTTTTCTTTTTTTTGGGCGCGTGTGAGTGTGGAATACAAAGAGAGCAAAGTGTTTAATCATGTGTCGGGCCGGTGTTTGAAGTGCTGCAGGCGTCATATCGCTCTGTGGTTTTCTTTCTCTTTGTGTTTAACCTACAGTATCTGTTTGCAGGTGTGTGCGTGTGTGTGTGTGTTTGTGTGAAATGCAAAAGAAGCGTTTCATCATGTGTTGCCTGGTGTTTGATGTGATGGAGAGGCTCCTTGGTCTCATCCTCCTGCTCCCTCTCTTCCTTTCTCACTCTGTCACAGCACATCTCTCTATTCCTTTCTCTCAGCTGCTCTTTTCTGCCTCATCAACCTCTTCTCGTGTTTTCCGCCTACTCCCTCTCCTCCTCCCCCACCTCTCGCCCCCCCCTTTGTAAGCTCAGAGGCCCTAAGTCTTTGAAAGCATTGACTCCTGCGGCTCCGGCTGCTGCTGCTGCTACACTCGCAGTATGGATGGGCATAAATATTTCATCTGGCGAGAGAAAGAGAGAGGGGGGATGGGGGAGGGAGGCAGGATTGAAAGAAGTGGGAGGCGAAAGAGAGAGAACGAGCGAGGGAGACAGAAGTGATGGAGCAAAACAGGTGAGAGAAATAGGTACACATAAAGTCACAGAGGAACAAATGCAAATGGAGAAGAGAAGGCAACAAGAGAGGAACAGGAGAAGATGGAGGTGAGGAGGGGAGAGGTAAGATGTGTGGGGGGGGGGGGGGGACCAGGAGGAGAGGACTTGCGTGGAATACCAACTAGAGTTAGAGCAACAATGAGTTTGATATGCATCGCTTATTTGGAGAGACACATGTACTCCTCCATAAACACACACACACACACACACACACACACCTACACACACACACACACACACACACACACACACACACAAACACACACAAACACGTATACAAGTGGGAAATCATATAAACCATCTGCCATCCAGCTTTATTGTTTCCCATTGGTTTAATTCTAAACTTTCAAATCAAACACATTTCATCACTCCTTCTTTTGCAACCCCCCCCCCCCCCCATCGCTCTCTCTCTCGCTAATCCTG
>JAVQJF010060469.1:0-12274 GCA_036023855.1 Gadopsis marmoratus
CCGGCCCACCCACAGCCTGGTTCTGGTTCTGGTTCTGCTCGAGGTTTCTGCCTGTTAAAGGCAGTGTTTCCTTGCCACTGTCTCCTAGTGCTGCTCATGGTGGACATGTTGGGTCTGTAGATATAGAGGTGGTCTAGACTTGCTCTATATTAACAAGTGCTATGAGATAACTCTGTTATGATATAGAGCTGTAGAAATAAAACTGAATTGAATTAAATTGAATAACAACACATTCATTTCAGAGCAGGTGGAGGAGGAGGAGGAGGAGGAGGAGGAGGAGGAGGAGCAGGAGGAGCAGGAGTGTGGTCCAACCTGTGGTGCGTCCGGAGGCGTACAGTGACAGCACGGCCTGGATGGCCACGTACATGGCAGGAACATTAAAGGTCTCGAACATGATCTGAACACACACACATTCTGATCAGTTTAACTCATCAGTGACCAATAAACTGATCGATAACTAATAAGGTGCAGCTCTGCAGTCGTACCTGTGTCATCTTCTCCCGGTTGGCTTTGGGGTTGAGGGGGGCTTCGGTCAGCAGGGTGGGATGTTCCTCTGGAGCCACTCGCAGCTCGTTATAGAACGAGTGATGCCAGATCTGACCAATCACAGAGCAGGTATGATCAGTTATTGATCAGAGGGAATAATGATCAGTTCAGAGGATAATGAGGTGTTTGAGTGGGGGGTGACCTTCTCCATGTCGTCCCAGTTGGTGATGATTCCGTGTTCGATGGGATATTTCAGGGTCAGGATTCCTCTTTTACTCTGAGCCTCGTCCCCGACGTAGCTGTCCTTCTGCCCCATACCCACCATCACTCCCTGAGACAGACAGACAGACAGACAGACAGACAGGTCAGTGTTTGTCATGGCAGACGAGTGATGAGACTACAGGTCTTCACTGGACTGACCGAGACCCGACACAACCTGAGCCGGGCCGAGTCCAAATGATCTCCAGTCTCTTGGACCTGAAACTCACTGCTCACGTTTCTCAACCTCAAACATTTGAATTCAGAGGAGTCGAATGAAATATATTCATTACTGTTGTTTATCATTTCACTCTGTCATCACAGGAAACAGGAACTGTAGAAATAATCAGTCCATTAACTGAAAATCAATTGGTAACTAATCTTTAAGGATCAGTTAATTGCTCAATTCACTTATCAATCAAACACTCTGGTAATTCTGAAGACATTAACTATTGATCAGTAGATTCATCCATAGTGATCAGCTGCTGCTCTCATCCTGTGTTTTGTTAATTGCTCATTAATTGATAGTTTAGCTCATTAGTGTTCTGATTGGTCCTGATTATTGATTGGCACTTTATTTCCCACAGCTCTCTTGGACCCGTGAAGCCCTGTATTCTGAACAGCTGCAGTCCTGAATCAGGGCCTCATCCACCAGGAGGCGTGGCCTGTCCACATGTATACAGACTGTATGAACCAATCACTGCTCTCCTGTCCTGTCCCTGACCAAGACAGGGCAGAGCACTCGGACTTGGTCCCCGGTCACCATATTGAAGGCTGGCCGCTGCTCCAGGCTGTCCTTCCTCCTGAGGACGGCCTGGAGCAGTTAAAGACAGAAGACAAATTTCATCGAGGGACGCAATTTGCATGTGTGTGTTTGTGTGCATGACCTACACGTGTGCTTGTCTCTCGCCGTGTGACAATAAAACACCTCAGGGTCCATGTTTGTTTTTGTTTGTGTTTGTTTTGCATCACCAGCACTTATAGCAGCAGTGTTAGCATTAGCATTAGCCAGTCCCTGTGTGTGGACCAATCAGCTGTCACCTGGTGCCTGGGCCGGCCCACAATGGAGGGGAAGACGGCTCTGGGGGCGTCATCTCCAGCGAACCCAGCCTTGCACAGACCGGATCCATTATCACAGACCAGAGCGGTGCTCTCCTCATCATCACACATGACTGCAGGGGGCGCTGTGGATGAGCAACAACACTACGACACCGGGTCACACTGTCAGAGAGAGGGGGGTGATTATTGGTTATTGATAAGACAAACACAATACAGGAAAATAACGAGACGTTGTCCAGTTGTTTTTTGGAGGTTTAACTGGTTTAACTGCTGAACCTGCAGCCTGGGCTCAGGGCTCATTAAACACAGCTGACACAGTGTACTGAAGGGGTGTCCACATACCTCTGGCCACATCATATAAACCACTGACTACTGATTGACCAGAAGGATTTATAAACACGATCAAATATCAGCAGAGTTATGAGGTTTTACTAGACGATGGAAAACATTTTGAATGATAAAAGATGAAGTTGTGTTAAAAACACGTAAGTCCTGCTGACGGCTGACGTCCAACTGAAGATGGAGTTAGGAAGTTTTCCCAGCAGCTCGACAGACTGAAGCAAACGATTGGAAACACGTAACAGAAATAAAGATGTGAAACAGCATCTGATCCTCCACCAAATCACCAAACATGGAGCTGCGAGGTTTCCACGTGACAGCAGTGACATCACCCCCCACCCTCCTCCCCCCACAATGCACCACTACTGTCCTTTACTGAATGAACAACAAAGCACTCTGGGAAAACTTCCTAATTAGGGCATAAAGCAGAGTCCTGACTGTGTTTGGTATGCTCTCTCTCTTTGTCTCACCCTACCTCTCTCTCCATCTCTCTCTCCATCTCTCTCCCTGCCTGTCTCTCTCTCCCCATCTCTGTCTCCCTCACAGTGAGACAGAGATGGGTTTCGACCATATTTAGTCATTGTATTTGGGAATCAAATATTTACCAGATTTTTCTGACAGGAGCTGCTGGAGTCGCTCTGCCCTCAGTTTTGTCTGTTTCTCTCTCTCTCTCATTACAGGGTGAGTCTGGTGTTGTTCTAAATGTTTCATCTTACTGTTTCCTGCTGAAGATATAAATCTTTATAAAACTATATCTCCAGGGTTAACCTGTCAGCAGGTCCGCACCGGTTCAGGAGCTCAGACACTTTCTGTTCTGTATGTAAAGTGACTGTGTGTAAGTAACATTTAGCGCAAGCTTAGTGCATATTTTTAAATCACCTCTAAATCTCATGTTGAGACTCAAACCAACAACATGTCTGTCTCACTTCCTGTCTGGCTTCCTGTTTGTGGCTCTAAGTCCTGTCTCACTTCCTGCCTCACTTCCTGTCTTTGGCTCTATTGGTTCCTGCTGGAGACAAACACAAACATATAGTTTCCTGTTTCAAACAGCTGCTCGCTGTACTTTTTATCAGACAGACAGGAAGGAATAGAGACTTTGTTGGAGACACATTTGGGTCTCTAGTGAGTAAAATTAATTAAAATGATTTGTGTAGTCTGCTGCCTGCAGTGCCCCCTGCAGACTGAATCTGATTGGTTGTAGATCATTAACAGATAAAAACTGAATCTTCTGTACATTCATGTTTTTCATCCTCTAATTTCAGGAGCTATTGATCAGGTTGATTGGTTGCATATTGATGAAGAGGGACCTTCTGTACTCGTCGTTACATCATGAAAGCTGTTATCAATAACAGATGATCAATACGTCCTGATCACCAGACCAGAACTGACTGCTGACTGATGACATGTTGACAAATAACATGTTAACTCAAGATCCGCATTCCAGCTTCACCCGGAGCTTTTAATCATGGTCTTCCTCAGTGCTCAGTCACAGCCAGTGATGAAGACCATGAGATGCGGCTGAAAGCTACTGAAAAGGCCAATCAATGGATCTCGCAGAGCCTACCAGTCGTCCTTCAGGGCAGAAACGTTTAAAAGAGGCAGAGAAAGTTTGAACTCGACACCAAGAGACATCAAACGCACCTCGACACAGATTCAACCAGAGGTCACCCAGAAAATCCAAACTTCTAACATAGTGAAGCTGTGCAGAGCGGGAAGGAACGTCCTCCACCAAAAACAGTGGAGGCAGGTGTGATTCTACAAGCAACATGAAGGAGAAGACTCAAGGAGCTGAGGAGACGATGGAGGAGGAGACATGTAAAGAGGAGAGGGAGGTGAGACAGGGGAGAAGATGGAGAAAATGTTCCTACAGTTACACTGAGACAGGAGCAGAGAGGAGGAGAAAACAACTCTGTGTTTAGTTAAATTGAGAGGAGAGGATTGAAAGAGCAGGTGAAACAGGATGAGGTGATCAAAGGTGAGGAGGTGGACGAGGAGAGGAGGAGATGATGGAGGAAATTAAAGGAGAATTTTTACCATTAGCAACAAGAGGAGAGGACCAGAGAGGAAAGGAGGTGCAGGAGGAGGTGAGACAGTTTAGGAGCAGACAAGACATGGTGCAGGTTTAAAGGGATGAGTAGAAAAAAGGAGTCAAAGAGATGAAGAAGAGAGGAATAAACAACAAGAAAGATTAAGATGATGAAGGAGGAAAAAGGAAACATCTCTTGCAATGACAAGAAAGAGAAAAGAAGTGGAGCAGAGAGGCCACAGGAGGTGAGACGTTTAGGAGCAGAGAGGACGATCAAAGAGGAGACAGAAGAAGACTTTTAAGTCACATTTACAATGAGAGTGGAGGAGGTGAAGCAGGAGAAGATGGAGGAGGTCTTACCGTGGCAGTGCAGAGCCTGCTGGGATGTGAGGGGGGGCAGGACAGAAGTGAGAGTGTGAACTGCTGCGACTGAGTTTATCAACCCTCCACCGCCTCCATCCATCTCTCCATCCCAAACATGGCCCGGGCCTCCTCCCTTTCTCCCTCCACCTCCATCAGTCCCTCCTCCCCCTTTCCCTTGCTTGATTCCTTATAGGGCAGGCCCTGAAGGAAACAGCCAATCAGATGACTTTCAGCACCACCAGACATTCTCCCATCATTCACTGCATTCCTCAAAGAGACAGACAAGCAGACAGACAGGCGGACAGAAAGTGACAGACAGGCAGGCAGGATCTCTGAATGCTGTCTGATCAGTTCAGGTGTCTTCAGATGTCTGTGTGGCAGTGAAGGATCAGAAAGAACAGAGCCCCCTACACCTCCTCCATCCCAAAGACCTCCAAACCCACCAGCTGAGACCAGAAGAGTCCCCTGTGTCAGGACGGACAGGCAGACCGAGAGACAGACTGTTAAAGGTCAGACAGTGTTTGGTGACACAGTCTCACACCTCAGCCATCCCTGACATCCTGTCGTCTCTTATACACCTGCTGTTAGCCGTTAGCTAACTAGGTTAGCTGTTAGCTAGGCAGCTAGTCAGCAGTCCTTCCTGCTGTCAGCTGATTTAGCTGACAGCAGTTCAAACTCGGACGACCTGGAACATTTTCAGGCCTTTTCTTCAGATTCAGACATTGTGAAATTAAAAAACCTAATCATGTTCAATTAGGAAAAATTATTCACAGGCAGAAGATGGTTGCTGCGATGTTGTTTAGCTGTTTTATTTGTGTTGCACATAAAACATTGTCTGGAAGTCAGTAAACTAGCTAGCTACCATAGCTTTGAGGAGCTATAAACATGTGACGTGACGTTTCTATGCTAGCTGTTGGCTACACAGCTTGAAGCTTCTAGTCTTTGTGCTAGCGGAGGAAACTGTATGTGGGCTGCGCTTCGGTGTGGTTACTTAAATAAAAAGAGAACACAGATGAAACCACTGAAAGGAGGTTACTTCACCTACTGACCCACGTCAGATTAAAATCAGCGAGTTGTCCTGAGGGGTTTGGCAGGAAGTGGATGTCATTATTATAGCTCATGTTCTTTCTGCTGAATCATATGCTTTCCATCGTGGTTTGGTAGCTTACGGTCCAGTCCTGATCCAGGTTGTAGGATCCACTCCTTCAAGTGAGTGACTGATGAAGTCCAGCTGTGTCGACTATCTGACCTCCACATGAACCAGAGTCCTGCATGAAAACTGCTAACTGTGTCTCCAACATTTAAAGGGAAAACTGTCTGCATGGACACTGCAAGTGTTTTTTATTAGCATGAAACACAATCAAATAAAATGACACTCTATTCATACTTTTAACAGTTTTCTGTTAAACTTTAGCCATTTCGAAATGTTCATTATTATTGTATAAATCTCAGCCTTTCCATGAGGTCTGGCTACATCATGAAATGTCTTTGTGACATACTGATGATACTTTACTACTGTAGCTGGGACGTTCATTAGCATTACACATTAGCAAGGTTAACGACATGCAGGCATGCTAGCTAATGCTAGTAAGTCACAAAATCTCTGAGCTTCTTTCTATTATCTCTGTACTGTTCTGTTTATTCCCCACTGGACATTTTGTTCTCAGGACTGTTGACCAGAGTCACTAATACTAACATAAAGCTAATTATACTAAAGTAATGCTAATAATACTAACATAAAGCTAATTATACTAACATAATGCTAATAATACTAACGTAATGCTAATAATACTAATGTAATATTAATGCTAATGTGATATGGTAATATGCAGCAGTCAAACAGCAGGAATTTCATACAGTATGCTAACGGTACTTTTTAAGATGCTAGTTACTTTATTCTATATTCTGAGAATGTCCATAACTTCGTTCTCATGACTTTGTGCCAACATGTTTTCTGACACCCCCCAGCTGCGTGGACCTCCAGGACAGTTTGTAAAGGGGGGCCGGTCTGCGGTCCGGTAAGTCCAGCTCTGCTCTCAGACAGACGGCAGGGTTATTTGGCGGGTTCAGACTCTGAATGTGCTGCTGGATGTGAAGGTCAGACGTGTTTGAATCCTCTCGTGTCGACTGGGTTTCCATTCTCAGCTGTGCCCCCCCAACATGTCTGCCACACTGTTACTGACTGATTTACACTCATCGCTCACACTCACGCTGGACAACATATCCTGTTACGAATTGCTCTGATCTGTCTTCAGCCGGTTAAACTGATCCAGGACTGAAGCAGCCAATGAGAGGCCTGAACCTGAGCAGGAGAGAGAAGGTTTGTGACCTGACTGAAGTTCTGCTGCACTGAAAGGTCCCGTTAACACCCAGTGGGGACGTAGCGTAGCGTAGCGTAGCGTAGCGTAGCGTAGCGTAGAACAGCTGGATGATTAGCCTTAATGAGCAACTTCTTCGCAACTGTTCAGCAGTGTGAAACCGACAGGAAGTCAACTGTGTCCGTGTTTATAGCGGTTTCTATGTAAAATATAATTCTGCTGGGAAACACACCAAGTTCCCTCTGAAATGTAGTGAACTAAAACCTTAAAATGCTTTGAATTGATGAAACATTGTTGATGGTGCGTTCACTTCAGAACGACGCTCATTAAGAACGCGTCCTTATAAACATGTTCATATGTTCTGCTGCTTATCATCTGCACTCCTCTCTGTCTGCTTCACCTCCTCATATGGCAGTGTTGCATGTTCATTCACACACTCTCTCACACACACACACACACACACACACACCCTGCTCCCACTCATCCCCATGTTAGGATGGCAGGAGATTCAGAGTCCAGATAATATTAATTAACAGTAACCACAGAGTGCAGCTGAGGCTGAATATCATTAGTTCTGCAGGTATTTGGTCATTAGACAGGCAGAGAGACAGACAGGCAGAGAGACAGACAGACAGACAGACAGACAGACAGGCAGAGAGACAGACAGACAGACAGGCAGAGAGACAGACAGGCAGAGAGACAGACAGGCAGAGAGACAGACAGGCAGAGAGACAGACAGGCAGAGAGACAGACAGGCATTATGTGCCTCTCAGATGGTTAAACATATTGTTAGTTAAATAATTAGGTGTAGACCAGCTCTATATGAACAAGCGCTATGAGAATACTTTATGTGGCGCTGTATAAATGTTTAAGTGCAGTTTATTGCTGAATGCTAGATTATATATTGTAACTGTACAGTTTGCTGTTTGCAGTGAACATACACTCTTCATAATAAACACTTCTTTTATTCCACGTTTCCATGTTTTATCAGACAGGCTTGTTCATGTTCCCTCCTGCAGTCCTGCCACACATGGGTCACCTGTCCAGGTGCATCGCTGGATGCTGGCTCACCTTTAGAGGAAGAGATGAGTCAGTGCTTTATATTCAGTGGTATTTAAATGGCATCACATGTTCAGCAGAGACTGAACTCCTCTGCTGGATGCAGCTACAAACATGTGTGACTGTTTCCTGTGTGTGAGGAGCAGGCATCAGTCTATCTTCTTAAAGGACAAACACAGCAGGGTGGAGGAGGGTGGAGGCCGTGAAGAAGAAAAATAATTTCCGCTGTTTCTGAACGTCTTGACTTGATGTTGGGACATTCTTCATGTGACGGATGACATCCACGCATCTGGACTGCTTCTGGATGTAGAGCAGCATCAGCACCTGGCTCAGCAGGTACTACAGTCCTTCAGTCCTTCAGCAGGTACCACAGTACTTCAGTCCTTCAGCAGGTACCACAGTACTTCAGCAGGTACCACAGTACTTCAGTCCTTCAGCAGGTACCACAGTACCACCAGTGGTGCATGTCATGTCCCATGGTAGCTCTAACATACAGTTTATTGTGAATTGTTATAACCTGCCAGAAATCCATTCAATAAAGCCAACTACGTCTCCCAGGGTGCATTTCACCAACAAATAGCCAATCACAGAGTTTGAAAGCTAAAGGTTAAAGACGTAGTAACCTGATCAAACATTAAGTGGTCTTCTTAACGTCTTCTCCACAGGAACATTACTGAGGCTCATGGGCATCGTAGTATCTGGAGCTCCATACTGAACTGAGGGAGAGGAATGTGTGAGGATGGAGATCTCCACATGATGACTACAACATTTCTCTACTGTACGTTTCAGTTATCCAGCAGACTCACTCAGGTTCTCCTTAAAAGGAAACCTTACCACAAGGAAAACCAAACTTCCTGCACAGACACCGCCCACGCCACTACTCGTCTGAGAAAGAAACTTTTAGAGAAACTCCAGGAAGAAAACGATCAAGGTGTGGCAGAAGGACAGAGCAAGAACTGATTAAATACAACATAAAAAACCAGACAGCAGTGAGATCCATCTGTGTCTGTATCTTTAACTCCAAAAAAGGAAGCCGGTCAGTAAATAAGAGGAGACGCTGCCTCCTCCTCCTCCTCTTCGTCTCATGTAAGGAGAGGAAACATGGTGGGTGTGGTCAGGTTGTGTTTCTGTAGAAAGTGTGTGACTCCTCATACAGCCTGTGTACAGTAGTATTTCTCTCTGTGAGTGGTGTCCTTCAGTATGTCCTTGTTTAGTTAGTACTGTGTTCATCTCCTCCTCCTCCTCCTCCCTCACACTGCGTCCTTCATAGCTCCATATCACACTCACATCTTTCAGCTCACTTTCGCTCAATAAGCATTAATCTGTGCCGAGTTCACCGCTACAAGCATACACCAGCTGTTAGCTGATAGCTTCTGATACTTCTGAAACTGCTAGTAAACCACATGTTGCCGTCTCTTGTCTGCATGTCGTCGGTTAAATTATGTTCAAGATACCAAATATGACAAGAACCGCCAATAGCTGCTGTAATATGTTAAAGGTAACTATAAATACGCTTCATAAGCTAACATTTGTTGCTAACACTGTTAGAGTATGCAAGATTTCTGTAGCTAATATAACATGGGATGTCTACAAGAAATTACCATAATGTCAGAGATGCTAGCTGTCTGTAGCTATTACTAAAAACAAGCCCAGTTACACCAGAATGTGACAAAGGAAAGTTGATTTGCATGTTAGCTCATTAGCTCAGTTGCTAACAGTGACTCTCACCATCCACTCAGTGCTCAGCTCTGACAGCAGAGTGAATTCACAGGTCAAAGTTCACCAAAGCTGAACTCTACACAGTTACACAGTACGCAGGTTTACTTGGCCTTAATGAGTATTTGTGCTAAGCTAGGCTAAACACTCAATGTCAGTAAATGTTGGCCTGTTCTTTTAAATACATTTTCTGAGCATTTTATACACTTTAGTTATATTAAAAAATGATATTATAATTGTATGTTTTACAGTCACAGCAGCAGTTGACAGGTTTTCCTTCAGTGTGAAGTGGACTGACTCCACCCGCTTCACCTCCATTCATTCACACACACACACACCCTGCAGCCTGGACTTTGACCGAAAATGGGAAAACAGCTGGACTCCTTATACGGATGTCTGAAACTGTTTCTGATTGGCCAACGAACATCAACACAGCGAGGCGCTCACAACCAGCTCAGGAATGTGTGTGTGTGTGTGTGTGTGTGTGTGTGTATGTGTGTGTGTGTGTGTGTTCTGCCTTCTTTCTGTTTATGGCAACAGCAGACCAGCGGTGGAAGAAGTACTCAGATATTTTACTTCAGTAAGAGTACTAATATCACAGTGTAGAAATACATTCTGCATGCAACACTTTACTTAAGTAAAAGTACAAACACTTTGGCATCAAAAGATACTCAAAGTACCAAAGGTAAAAGTACTGATTATGCAGAATATGTATGATATTATTAGGTTAATTATTGATACATTAATGTTGCAGCTGCAAAGTTAGAGCTAATTTGAATGACTTTATATTCTGCTGGGTAGTTTGTGAATCCCCCCCACCTGTCCCCCCCAGAGGTCAAGAAAATACATTTGATCTTATTTTAACCTGTAATAATATGCCATAATCTATTAGTTTATTCTGGTTTAATCAGAATTTACAGATAATGCATTGCAGTGAAAAGTACAATATTTCCCTCTGATGTGTAGTAGAAGTTTAAAGTAGCAGAAAATGGAAATACTCAAGACAAGTACAAGTACTTTACTACTACGTGAGTAAATGTACTTAGTTACATTCCACCTCTGCAGGAGCCAATCACAGCCCGATGGGTTAAAGGTGCAGAGGGCCATCCACAGCTAGCAAAGCTAGCTAAACTGCTAAAGGTCAGAAGTTCTTCTTCTTCTGGTGTCTTTATCAGTTAGCAAGCAGTTAGGTGCATCAGCGCCTCCTTCTGGGCCAGAGGAGGGCCGCCCCTGGTGTCCAGAACAGAGGTCATGTGACGGAGTGTCAGAGAAAGAGTCTGGATTTCATGGAAATCAAAATCCCCCCCATCAGTGATTTGTAGTTCCTGCCCTCTGCCTGCAGGTGGCAGTGTAATATAACTTACAGTGATTATGTAGTTTCTGCCCTCTGCCTGCAGGCGGCAGTATAACATCAGTGTAGCACACAGGGTGAGGAGCAATAATGAATTTGTTTTTAAATGTAAGATCTGTTGTCATTGGAAGATATTTTAGAAAACTGTAGTTTATTGAACAGCATCAGTTTGAAACACATGAAGACACAAGATGCTGTTGTTGTAAATGTGAGCACTGTGACTGTCTTCAGTTCTCCCCTCCTGCCATCTGCTGGTCAGCTGTGGTATTTATACACAGTCATTTCACCTTTCCTCCTCTTCCTCCCCCTCTTGCTCCTCCTCCTCCTTCTCCTGATTATGACTTTATGTTCAAACATGTGACAAATGAGAAATGAATCTGAACTTTCCAGGCAGGATTTTCCCAGAAGTCCCGGCCATCCGGTCAACAGACTCCACAGGAAGTCAGGAAATAACAAAGATCTTACAGTGGACATTACATCATCACTTTCTCCACCCACACACACAAACACTTCTAATCTTGAGAGGACCGCCAGGACACAACCCATTCTCTAACTTTAACTTCTGATTCGAATCCTTAACAAGTCTGAAGAAATGAGGACTGACCCTCAACATGTCCTCACAGGAATAGTCCCTCTTTACAAGAATGTCCTCTCTGTCCTAATAATTTCTGCCGCCCAACACTGAAGCTGGTCCTCACAAAGATAGACATACTATAGGAGCACACACTGGACTTTCCCGCTCTGATTTCCCAGAATACATCATTGCTTCATATCAGACAGACAGATGCTAATGTCGACGGCAGCAGCACTGACGGAGTCTCCTCAGGTGTGAGCGTCCGCCAGCAGGTGGAGGACAGGTGGAGGACATGCTGACCTTCATCACATGTTTCTCTAAGTGTCTGCAGCGGCCTGAAGTGAAGCAGAGGTGGAGACTGCAGTTCTGTGTGTATACGTATACGAACACATGGTAAATGTCCACGTTGTATAACCTACAGTATATATATATACAGATACAGTATATGTACACAGATACAGAATGTATACATACCCCCCCCCCCCCCCTTCAGGTGGTCTGGTCCTCCTTCCAGCACGGTCCTCTACCAGAGGCCTGGGATCTTGAGGGTCCAGTATCTTAGCTGTTCCTGGGACTGCAGTCTTCTGGACAGCGATCTTGGATGTTGTTCCTGGACTCTGTTGGATCCACTCTCCCAGTTTGGGGGTCACAGCCCCGAGTGTTCCGGTTACCACGGAGACCACCTCCACATCTTCTCTAGCTCTTCTTTCAGACCTTGGTATTTC
>JAVQJF010060474.1:0-10438 GCA_036023855.1 Gadopsis marmoratus
CAGTGTTTCCTTGCCACTGTCTCCTGGTGCTGCTCCTGGGGGAAATGTTGGGTCTCTGTACATAAAGAGTCGATCTAGACCTGCTCTGTATGAAAGAGTGGCCTGAGAACTTTATGATATGGAGCTATATAAACTAAAATGAATTCAAAAGCTGAAGGCTCTGGCTCCCATTCTACTTTTAGAGACTCTAGGAACCACAAGGAGCCCTGCATTCTGGGAGCACAGGGCTCTAGTGGGGTAATAGGGTACTATTTCTTTAGTTTTTCTACAATATCCACTTGTTGCTACTGACATCATCAATGTTTTCATGGTTCTGTTTAGGCAACTCATAGCTCTTGGTTAAGGTTCGGGTAAGATGGTGGTCTCGGTTAAATTTTGGAAATTGGAAAAAATTTGAAAACAGTGACTTGAGACACAAGATGTGTTTACGTCATTAACATTTAATTGAATGCACAAACTCTCCCTCTGTGTTCCCCCCAAACGCATTTGGCAAAACAAAGTCATCTATAGAACAGACTTCTTCTAGGAGACTGGGCTGGAACCAGTTTAGACACAAAGTCTCTGCTCTGTTCCAGCTGAAACTTCTCTTTACAAACTCCTCTCTGGAATTATGGATCACAGTCTAATATACAGTACTTTATACGTTAGTACTCCTGTTTTTTGCATTTAATTCAGAGTAAATGAAACATTTTTAGTCAAATCATAATCATGTGATGAACAAAGTCCATATCAGTAAATGACAAGACTGAAAAGCACCATATATTTCAGTGAGTCCAGAAATGCAAAAGACCTTTTGTAGCCGGGTGGATTTTCCCTGTAAGCCTCAGAGGTGTGTTAGTCAGCTGTGGAGCAGAAGATCAGCCTTTGCCCTTTGAAAATTACAATGACGGCTGGTGATTTAACCACAATGTTGGGCTGCTCGCGTGTTGTTTTGTTGTCTCTCGACACCTGCCCAATTTCCCAGACACTTCCTCGAGTGAAGGATTGAAACGCGAGAGCTGTGAACTGCGGGCCATGTCCGTCATCTATTGTGTCCTGCTGTTAATTAAAGCTTAGGCTTCGTTTAGCACTAAGGTGCAATTTCCAGCTCCAACCCCCCCAACAGTGTGGAGGAAATGTCATTGTTGCTCAAAGTCTCCTGTCTAACCAGATTCATCAGCAGCAGACTCCACTTCATTCCTCACTCCACTGAACCAATGCCGCAGAGGAAGTCTCACTCTAATGTTATTTAACAGCAGATTTAGTAACAGTGGCCATCGTAGAAACAGGAAATGGCCTGTGAGGAGATTCGGATGATCGGTTTTGCAGAGAGCACATTTGGCAAATCCTCTATTTTCTCATGACTAACGTAGTGACGGGTGTGTGAACTAAAGTGTCAGGGAGAGGTCAAACTGCTTAAGCAGGCGTAAGATGAAAAAGGAGAAGGTCTTTGTATTGATTTGTCTCTGCCTCCTCATATCCTCCATCTCTAATGAGGTTCTTCTAGTCGAGGCCGTCCTGGAACAACTCAATACTGGAGTAGCCAACGTGCAATATAGTCTTCGATTCAGAGGAGGAGTAACGCGAGTGTCCTTTGGATCGGTCATCTCCCTCTTCCTTCCCCCAGCAGAAACAAAGTCAATGGCCGTCTCATTCCCTTCCTCCTCCGGACTCGCTGCTGTTGATTGACGGATGGTACAGACACCGCCACCGCCGATTGAGGCAAAACATGTAATTACACAAACCATGCTGTGTCCTTTTCTTCCGTCAGCCTCTCCTCCGCCACCACGAGCCGTTCTCTCCGTCTTTCCCTTCGTCGTCGGCTGATACAATATAATGTTTTGTTGTTTTTGTATTTTTGTCCCTTCAGGGGCCGCAATTAGGGAGGCCCTTTCAGTGTGTCTGGGAAACACTTAATTTGACCTATTTTGTTAGTCATTTCATTTATTTTGCCAAACACAGTAATTGCCTGCCGGGGAGCCTGAGTTGAGACGCCGCTGTGTGTCCGGCCTCAGTTTGTCTGCCTCATTGATTAGAGGTTGTCTTCAAACCCCGACACTTACAGCAACACCGAGCGTAAGCTGCCCGCAAGCACAGCCAGACACAATGAAGCTGGAAGAATTAGCAGTTGCAGGACATTTGTTATTTAAGTAAGGAAAGAAAATGAAGCAATTGTATTACGTGGAAATAAGAAGAACTTAAGTGAAACCGGTATGCAAATGAAATAAATGCAATGTGTCGGTTTTGTGTCAGCTGGGCCTTCTGTCAACACCTTCAGTGTAAATCTTCATTTCCAGCCTTAAAGGGTTGAGCAGGACCATTGAAGCTCCTGTGTAGGAAAGAGCGGTGGACAAGGGAGAACTCACTTCACAGGCCCATTGCTGCAGCCGTGTGGCTGCTACACAAAGCACCTGTGAAGCTCCTCCGTTCCCCACAAGCAGCCCTTTTTATTATTTGCTGCAGGCCGGGCAGATGCTGCTCCAGGCCTCTCTCCTCCTGTTTTTACACATTGACACAAGTGTTTCCTCCGGGAACTGAGGAGCCAACTGAGGAGGGGTCAGCGAAGGGTGCTGACCAGATATGAAGGGGCCTTTACCTCACAATTTCCCAGCCACCAGGGGGAAGGCCCCGTTGGACCACACTGCCGTGGCTCTGGGTGTTTGTATTCTCTGGCATCTATCCTCCCACAGCTTCTTCTTATCCAGGTCTGAGCTGCCACTGGCCAAATGAACATGAACCGAGAACTACTTTTGTCATACTCTTAAACCGATGGATCAGTATTGTCCTTTATAAATATATGATATGAAGCCACAGTCAAATGAGATGTAAGATTAGAGGATTTTATCCATTTCTTTTTATTGACACCTGCTGAGCTGTGAATACTACAGTTTCTGAGTTTAATAGTATTGCAGAGGTGTGGCATGACACGACACATCGGAGGAGCAGAGAGATGATTAACAGAATAGACGTTGCCCAACATTTTAAAAACATTTCTTCATTTTGTATTAGTTGGTACTATGCAAATGATATGTTCAATTCAATTCAATTTTATTCATATAGCACTATATCATAAGAGTTATCTCACAGCACTTGTTAATATAGACTCTATATGTATAGACCCAACATGTTGAGCTCAGTGAGAGACTTGTGTAAGGAGAAACTGAATGCTAACACCGATGATCAAGTCAGCAGGTTCTATAAGTGAAATCCTTACATGCAAGTAAGTGAAAACGGCAGAATGAAATAAAAAATGACAGCCAACTATAAAGTGGCAGCACTGACACTGAAGTGTCCAGACTGGTAGAAATCGGTCATATTTTCTCTACAGAAGGCGAAGCTGTGAGGCGGGCCGTGTCAGACGGCGTACTCTCTGCAGTAGTGGTCTGCTGCTGTGCTTTTTCGGTGAACAGTGGAGGGGGGTGCTTCTCCTTGAAGACTGTGGACGGGACAAAATAGTGAATGAAGTGAACAGACAAAAGCTTGACCACTGATGCCTCAGATATCTGGACTAGAAGGCTTCTGGGCTTCAGAGGGTAGTGTCAGCACAAGTGTTAAAGACCAATAAACATGTCAACTTGTTATGATGGGAAGTGATCACACGCAGACATGTACTCATCTCCCATTAACCCTCCAGTGTCCCTGCCTGCGTTTTGGAAGTGACGGATGGGAACGTATTTGTCCCTGTGTGTAATTAGGCAGCCAATTAACAGACCCAGGGGAGGGGTTTTCATTCGTCCACTCGCACACACAAATACACATTTGTATGATTCCTCACAGTTTCCTTTCACACAACTACCCCTCTCTCTCTCTCTCTCTCTCTCTCTCTCTCTCTCTAGCTTTGACTGGCCTCCTTTTCTTTGTATGGATAAAAAAAAAAAAAGACAAGGGAGGAGTATAAAGAACCTACCCAGGATTCCCTGTTGGGCCAGTTCTTCCTCTATAGAAATCAGCCGGTTGTATTTAGTCATCCTCTCAGCACCGCTCAGACCTCCCAGTTTGACATAGTCCAGGCCCAGACCCACGACCTGAGGGAGGAGAGGAACAGCATGCTGTGAGACTGGAAAGGTGCGACGCCACCGAGGGGAGGGAGACACAAACCGGGACACTGTCTTTGTATTTACATGGACGAGTCTGCTGTTGATGAAAGTGACGGCAGTTAGGGCGAGTAAGTCGGGCCCAGTCTCAATTGAGAAGGCTGACCTAATGGTGGAGGGGTGAGGTGTGTGGAAGTGTGGGCAGCTAAAGGTTTAAATTGGACTACAAAGTTCCTCACAGACTGAGCCCCATGGTGTTATAGGTACGTAGGAATTTGCATTGATGGTGACTAGGGCTTATCCATTAAGGTTAAAGGACAATGTTTGTGTTGTCTGTTTACTTTGATCAACAATCTCCCTGAAGAGACCAAAAATACATTTATCGGACAAGTCTGGCCTGATGTCCTGTAGCTTATTCCTCTGTGTCGCCGTTGTCCAAAAAGGATTAAAAACACATTAAAGAGCCACATGTTTGCATTCGCTGGACATATTTCCACGAGTCGAAATATGAAACCACGTCTGCAGAGCACTCAGCACAGATCGACCCTGAGCACAACTGGCATTTCTTCACTGTTAAGTCGAGCTGGAGCGGTGGCTGTGTGAATGCAATGGGAACCATCTCCCGAAAAGTGCAAACACAGAAGGTGTTCCATCAAGGGCTGTGTGCAGAATTTGGGCAATCAGCAAAACAGCTTTGTGCCACATGTTTGAGGTGAGATGAGAACTGCAAAAGGTCAAAGCTGCTGCAAGTTTGCGGAAACTTACTTCTGACTGGACACACGTGAAACTACAATGAGTAACTGGTATACTAACTAATATATTTTTGCACGTTACTCTATAAAGTGCACACGCTAATTTATGGCTAAAAATTGACAACCGTCACAAACGATTATTAGCAAATGAACACGACAATGTCCAGTCAGAAGAATGACAATACGAGGCAGAATTTGTCTTTCGTGAACTCGTCAACCACTTGGGTGTCTAAATAGCAATACATGAATACACGCACATATACATACAGTACATAGGCATATACTGTATATCTGTTTGTACATTCTGTACATGTGAGTGTGCAGTAAATGCAGTCGCCTTTGCCTTGTTGAATCAATTTAAACCTGCAGTAACATAAAGTTTTGCCACTTGGGGGCAGCAAGTTGTGAAGTAGCACCTTATTAGCCGATACGTGAATTTGTTAGCAAAACAGTTGCTCATTTACACACCAAGCAGTTACAGAGCACCTCCACTCTTGCTCTGGACCTGCAGGAAAAACACTGGGTGGATGGTTTGTGGTTTGAGCGTCATTTTGAACATCGTTCCTGCAGATGGCTGCTGCTTTGCAACAAGGCTTCCTACGCTGACAGACTGTTAAACAAACAGAATGTGGTGAAGTGATGCAGAACTGTGCTCTGATCAGTCGCCATGAAGCTAAATCAAAGGCCGGGAATGAGACTTACGATATCTGACAAACAGTCCTCACTGCAGGGCTCACTGCATGTTGTTCCCATTAACACTGAACCTGGCAGATAAAGAGACACACACACTTATAATCAGTATTGGTAGTAATCCACCACTGAGGCAACAGATGAAAAAGAAGTGGGATTTTAATTTTAATGACGCGTGGATATAGCGTTAATCAGCTGCTTGGCTACCAGCTGACTAAAAAGGTCCAATCATGTTCATGCAGGTGTACAGCACAGAATGCGTGATGGTCACGTGATTCACGTAGACTTCAGATAGTTCTCTCTTCGTGGCTCTGGATTTACAGAACTGAGTGGAGCAACTGTAGAGACGGAGTAGCTACAGCAACTAGGAGTCTGGAAGAAAATCTTTAGAGACTCTTTAGAGAAACGTTTCTGATGCTGCAGAAAAAAGATAATGCAGCGTTCAGAGGAAGGACCACAGTCAACAAGAGACACAAACACAACTGTTGGTGTAGCTTTTCCTTGCTGGAGAGGCTGAAAGCAGAGCAGCGACTGAGGGCAGACAGGATGTGGTGTTGCTGCTCGTGGACAGGCTGGTCTGTGTAGGAGATATGGAGTCGGCTGTGTAGCTGTTACATTCACTCTGCCCAAATAATGGACTATTGTCTTGGAACTGTGGACATTTGAGCGAGCTCCCCTGTAGGCCTACATCACGAGCACGCATCCACAGTGTTTGTGTCATTACTGTCACTGCCAGGAGGGGGAGACACATGTTCTGAACTAGTTCTAGTAGTTTTTTAGACAAAATACTGTATCTAATAATTCACCAGACTTGCATACCTGGATGTGTCGAAAAGGCTCAGAAACAACATTTAGACAAAGACACAAGCAGATACACTTTTACGGAAGTATATTTAAAGTAAAGTAAACGAAACATAGAATATATAGAAATATATAGAATACTTTTTAAGTACTCTGATTACTTTCTCAGGTGGGAGGGGTTCTGTTGGGCTAATTTGCACTCGTTACCTCAACGTTTCCAACATCCAGGATGTCTTTTTTGAATAATTGGTGAAAAACATATATGGCTGTATATATATTCAGATCTGGCGCTGTTTAATTTGGTCTGTTAGTGTAAAAACAGATCGTGCTATATCTCATCAATTACTTTAACTCATAATCTACATACCTAGTTATGAGAGTTTTGGTGAAGGAGGTGAACGGAGGGATTAAACTGCTGCAGTCCTTAAATGTGTTTGGAACAGAGATTTAGGGGCATCATTTAGTGAACATGAATGGCACTTTGTACGTATCTGCAGGGTGGAAATAACATAAGTAAAATGAAGATTTATGTCATTCTGGACTAAGGTTAGCATTATTGTACCTCAGCATTGCTTCAAAATAAAGGTTGCATCTTTTGCATCTTGCTACTTTACTTAATCACTGGTTTGACACACCAACTAAGTAACCCACTTACAATTGCTGGGAAACATCGCGCTGTGTGCATGTGAGTGCTTTAATATGTGTGTTTGCGGCTGCAGCTGCGGTGGAGTTTTCCTTGTTTAAACATGTCCCTGTTTTCTGCCTTGGTGATGCTTTATTCTGCTGTTAATTATATAACAAGTGGCTTTTTCATATCTGTAGCTTGTCTTACAATTTGGCACCACCGTCAGGCCGGCGTCAACACTGGAACTCAAGGAACGTGATAATTGATTGGGTATATTGTTGCGATACTAGTGCAAATGCTACCAAGGGGATGAACCATTTGAGTTTTCTGAACATCAAACATAGAACAATTTATTGCCGTTCTTGCCGAGTTCCTTTGTAAAATAGAGGAATTTTAATTCAGTGTCCTGTACATTTCATTGCACAGCCTTGTTTATCTCACCCTGGGAAAGTGACCCAGTCGGCCCGGGTGGGACTTCCTACCATCGTTTTCCGGCTTGTCACCTACACAGATCTGACATGAAGGGGAAACCCTGCCTTTCCTCCCCTGGCTGTTCATGGACAAATATCATGACAGGTTTAGGGGTCACTGTTTATTTCAGTGCCTTTGTACTTTGCTGTGTGACCTGTGAGCTGCAGGGTCAGAGTGAATGTGATGGAGCATCAGCTCCTATCTGTGAGGGTTTGTAACTGGAGGACTCGGGCACTTTGTACAACAAAGACCACTTAGCCTGGATTAGACTGGGTTACGGTGACGTATGACAGCCTGAAGCTTGTTATTTCCTGCTGTGGTTGAGGCTAACCTTTAGTGATTGTATTGTCTCCTCGTGGCTGGCTTTCCTCTCTGCTGGCATGTTACCCATGTTTATCTTGGTGGATCCGTGCACCCCAAATTCTTAGCAGTTGTGTAATTACACAGGACCTGATTTACAAGTGCAGCATTTTGTGTTTCTTAGACTAAAGCCCTTCCTCCCCAAATCCGACTGAGTCACGGCGGTGGAAGAGCTGTTCAGATCCTTTAGTATCCATTTTATGTCACGAATGATCTAAATGAAAATATTTCAGCAGTTTAAAGGGTAAATCTCTTGTTGTTGGAACTGCTAACCACTGCTTTAATCTTTACCAATGTCTTTTTATTGTAAAACCTCCAGCTGTCAAATAAATGTAGTGGAGAAAAAAGTTCAAGATTTAGCTCTTAAATGTAGTTGAGTAGAAGTATAAAAGTAGCAAGTAAAGTACAAATAACTGTACTCAAGTACAGTACTGAAGTGTACTTACTGTCCACTATTGTTGAATCATGTCCCAAATAGGATGTTGCCCCTTCCTCCCCTCTCTCCCTCCCTCGCTCTGTTTGTTGTAGCCGATAACAGCCAAAGTGCATCCACACCAGGTAAGTTCATCTCCGGCTGAAACGTTTCACTTTAGAGCGATGAAACTGAAAACAAAGGGTTTTGTGTTTCACAGCTGAATTACCACCAAAAATGAATGTGTTGGCACATTATGTAAAAGGACATTAAGATTCCTTTTTTGTGACATTTTGGCTTCATCAGAGAGCCAACAGTGGAGACAGACAGGAAACATGGGGGGCAGAGAGAGGACTGTAACATGAAGTCCTCTGTACTATATGATCTTGGACGACTGGGCCGTGATGACGCGCCGCTTGTTCACACGGTAATTATAGAGCTGCCCCGTGAAGCGGTTCTGCGGCTCACTGACTTTGTTCTCGTTGTTCAGGAACAATGATTGTAATGTTGGTCCACCCACTTTGGTCCAGACGGGAATGTCTTGACATCTACTGAATGGTTTGCAAGGACATTTTGCAGACACTCGTGGTCCCCAGAGGACGGATCCTGCTGTCTTTGGTTGATCCGCTGACTGTCCCAAAAGATTGAAATATTTTGGTTCAGAGTGAAATGGGATGGGTTGCCATGAAACCTATGTCATCTGTTTGGTGATCCCTTAGCTTTTTTCTAGCGCCGTCATCAAGTCAAAGTTGATCTGTATCATACTGATCTGATATCTGCATCAGAACTTTTAGCTGCCTCACAGTACGTTTTGAAGCACACACAGAAACTAAGAAGAAAAGAGTGGAGAGTGTTTCTTCACATATACTTACAGTATACATTCCTCTCTAAGCTAAGGCTTTAATGTAGGCTCCCATTTTTCATTATGCAAATTAAATATCCGTTCCTTCATCTGTCACTGTAAATTGCCATATTGACTGAATGAGCAGAATCATCTGGAAGCTCCACTACTTTGATATCTGGGTAAACAGACCAAGAGCCAAGTGACTTCTGGAACCCCGGTGATGTGGGAAGTTCGACATCACTGGCCAACTCTGCTCTAATGTCCGAAAATGAACGTGCTAATGATTTACTGATGTAAAATACAGCCACTTACGTTCAGTCTCTGACGGGTCCAGTTCTTTCCTCCTTTTCTTCCTGTTGCGTATTAAAGTATGTCAGCAGTCCCATAAGCCAATACAGCGTGTTTGATCTTCCTAACATCCTGTGGTTTTGTGATGTTCGCCATAATTAGAGTCAGATGGATAGCATTTAGTAGTCCAGCACGGGTGAACCCGAGCCTGTGGGACAGGGCCATGAGGACCAGCATGGGGGGACGGCTCGGAGCAGTTTCCCAGCAGAGGAGCTCCGTGAACAGTTGTCTTCAAAACAACACTCAGGTGGCAACGTTAAGAGGCAGCTGGAGAAGCTATCTGACTGTTGACTTTCTGTCTGTTTGGCTGCCTTTTCCACATGCATTCATGACTCATGTTCGGTAATGATCAAACCTTATTGTGGATTACTTCTGAAAGCCATCAAAGCACTGTTTCAGCCTCGGGTCAAACGGTCTGCAGAGTTTTTGATCTCGTTTAGCTCAGCAGCCGACACTTAAGGGTCCATTAAAGCAGCGGTGCGCCTCCAGGCTCAAAGGCTTTTTATTTCCATCCAATCACTTCAGCAGCAATTTTCACTGATTAGTTTTCTTTTTTTCCATCTCTAATCAGTCAAGTAGTGGATTTGGAAATCCACAGAAACATTTGGTTCTTAGCAGTCAGTGGAAAACACCTTAGATCAGCTTAGATTTGACATTATGGGCCACATCCAAAGGAGAGCACGATCACTTTTACTATACACCATATCTATGGAATGATAGGAGTGCCACAATAAAGAATAAATATGTAAATAAAAGAATAAGACAATAAATGTGGAAATAAGACAATAAATGTTTATTCTTTTCCCTTTTGTCTTTTCTATTTCCACATTGTCTTTTCTAGTTCTTGTGTCCTTGTGTCGTGTCAACTTCCTGTTGTCCTGCTAAAAAGCGCCTGCCAAAGCAGGATCCGTGTGTGCATGAATTGATTACTCAGCCTGGGCATGAAGGCCCGCCCAAAGCCATTTGATTGACATCTCTATGCTGGAAATAGAAAAGACAAAAGCAATGTGGAAATAGAAAAAGCAAAGGGGAAAAGAATAAACATTTATTGTCTTATTTCCACATTCATTGTCTTATTCTTTTATTCAACTGATTAAACACAGTGAAAGGGAAAACTCAGAT